>JAQZBX010008601.1:0-47769 GCA_029593785.1 Cabassous unicinctus | reverse complement strand
TATTACTCAGAAATTACAGGGATTCCCATGTTCCCCACCTCCCATACTTCCCACAACATCCCACATCCCTCTCACCAAAATATGCTTTTTCGATGCCATGTTTTTCTTGTTGCCATGTTTAGATTCTAACTGAGCTCACAGAACTGAGCTTTGTCAGTGATGATGTCACACAAGGGTTACTAGAAGCCTTGGTGCTCACTCAGCAACCAGCTCCTCCTCTTTGAGGTTGTTAATCTCATATCTCCCTGTGGGAGAGTGACTTTGGCTGTAAACTGACAGATATTAAGGCTAAATCAGAGTCCATTCTTTAGGAAAAGTTGAGACAGCACTGACAACTAGGAGAAGTGATAAAATCTTGCAGAAACTATTCTTTTAGGTTCACATTCACCAAGATGAGATGAAACAACAATCTGGGAAAAAGAGACCTTTCCCTACAACTTTAGGTAAGGATGGAAGGAAAATTGTCTGACTGATAGGAGCTGGAAAATGAGCATTCTGATTCTCCTTGTCCAGATTTCCCATGATTTCTCTAGGACCTGATTTATCATGGGCCAGAACAAAAATTAAGGATTTATGGTAAAGGGATAAAGCTCCCTGAGGATTTTGCTAAGAAAGTACTTTTTACTACTTAGTAGAAAATTAACAAAATTTCTTAATATGAATGAATAAATGAATAAATTATTGTACAAATACAAGAATTCTTAGTATGAAGGATTTCCAGATTTGGCTCAGAAAATTTATCCAAGTATGTATTCCAAGATCTAAATATTTGTGTAGATAAAAAGGTTATACATGGGCATGTGGGGAAGAGGTGTGTGGGACAGGGGAACAAGATGTTTAGAGAGATTTTTACTTCAGTGTAATTGTTATTACATTTTCTAAAGAGGTTGTATTTTTTGAGGAATTTAGGAAAGCAATATAATTTAGATTATCTAATAAGGGCATGGTAATAGTACCTTCTTTTCAGGAAAAAGCAATTTTTATATTAAACTGTTGCTTTGTTAAAAATACTAAAAAGAAGAGGTATAACTGTGAGAACTAATGCACATTATATGAGTTAATATCTTTCTTTAAACATAATTTCATTTCCATAAACCTTCCCTTATAAGAAGTTTGGAAACACATTTTAAAAGGTGACCATTTCTCCTATTTCAATGTTTGCATTCTGAATTTGCTAAGAAAATCACTTTCATAAAATACTTCTGTAAAGAAGTAACATAATATTAGGAAAGTTCAGGCATATGAAGTGATTTCAATTTTATAAATGAGAAAATCATTTTGAATTTAAAAATAGACACCAAAATTTATATATGTAAATCTATAGTTTAAACATAAAATCCCAATATTTATTAAACTGTTTTCAAAGAATAAAAATATGTGCAATATACTGATAACTTATCACAGGCTCCAATCTCCAGGCCCAGCAAGATTCAAAGGGTATCAGAGATGTCCTGTTCAACTTCCACTGAGAAGATCATTACTTCATTGACCTATGGTTCTGCTTCAGAAAGTCAATGGTCAGGTGCAAATATTTTACCAGAGTGTGCAGAGTAAAGGGCATAGCTGTTGAGTGACAAACCAAAACCACATATTCAACAGTGGGAATCCACCACAGATCTTTGAGTCTGAGCTTCCAAAGAGAGCATCATCTGCTTTCACCCCTGTCTAATCAACACTGAGTCTTTGCTCAGCTCCCAAAAGTCATTCTAAGAGGAACCTGAAACTTGCTTCCCTGAGCCCACTCTAAAAGTGGAGGAGGATGAGAGGTGCCATGCTATGACCCCAGACTGGCTGGTCACCAGGCAGCATGGCTTTCACTGCATGTGTTCCCCTCCATGGAGGCATTACTTGGCACATGTAGAACATGAAGTGGAGGAGGGATTCAGCTGCCACATCCTCTTTGAGGAGATGCTGGAGAGACGGAGGTCCTGCAAAGAACAGCGCCATCCCAGGTGGTGCCATCAACTGGCCCAGTGAATCCTGAAGGCCAACATGAAAAAGGACATGAAAGAAAAGGAAGAAATCTGTCACTGCTTACAGGAGAATTCAGAAATACAGAAACAAGAGTTCATCACACTGCAGCAAGAGCTGTCAAAGGCTGCAGAGTCAGGAGGCCTAGCTTTCTTCTTTAAATAATAATTCACAGAGCTTTCTGTTACTCAGCTGCTACATCTCTTTCATTACAATGACTTCATAACATTGGGGTATAATGTGACTGTACCATAACTTATTCTCCACTGGTGCCCACTACAGGATTAGGGGAAGGGGGACAGTAATCACTGCAAGGAGGCTGAAACTCCCTAGCATTTATTTCAACTTACCAGCCTCTTTCTCCTGCTCCTTCCTGAATTCTGTATAGTGTTCCAATAGTCTCCAGAATTTCAAAATTGTTGATTCAGTTTCTGCCAGTTCAATTGTTGTTTTGGTGGAAGGACTGATTCCTGGAGCTTCCTGCTTTGCCATCTTCCCCACCATCTTTTAAGCATGTTCTACTTCTTGACTCCCTGTACATGTCCTGGAAATGAACCCAAGGTAATTCATATTTACTATTGGGTATGTTGCCTATTATTATTCATACCTAAATAATTATACCAAGTTATACAAATATATATACTTTATTATGCACACATATAAATATGCATATATATGTGTTCAAATATATTCATGTATTTGTTATTTTTCTGACAAAATGGGCTCATTTTAGAATATATATGCTACCTTGTTTCTTGCTTTCCTCCATATATATAATATTTGACAGAGCATTCTCTTTTTCAATTGCTATTGCCTTGTTTCACTCTAAAAACTTTTTTCAAAAATGCATGCTTAGTCTTAGCACAAAGTCTAACACATCATTAGAGCTAAATTGTATCTGACAAAATAAGTAAATGATAGAGATTTGCTTAATTTGTATTATATCTTGTAACCTTCTATCCTGCCCCACATATTTTCATTTCCAAGCCTATATGCCATGCAACCATCTAATTCTTAATAGTCACCAATTCCCTCTAAATTGTTTCATTTCATTCTTCAGCAAAAGACTAATTTAAAAACATAAATATGATCATGTAATTTTGTTGCTTCAAATATTTCAATGGATTTGTACTAGCATTTTTCTGTGAATCCCTAATATTTTTAATATAAAATTTCAGGACAAATACTTATATTTATTTAGAGTCAAATTGATACCCATAACCACATAGAAAGTTGGTAAATCACAAGACCTCTTAGAAATAAAGAACTTTAAGGATTCAATTGCTGTATTCTCTAGAATACAGACTAGAACCACTAAAATCCACAAATGAGAGAGACATCTGGAGTAAGGAACGTTTGGGTGCCTTTTGAGATATTTAGAAGGATGACTGAATTAAAGGACATAATCTGTTCTAATTGCATTTCTGGATGTACCAAATTAAAGGGAAAGCATTTTGTATAAAGGGCCAGATCTTGATTAGACTGTTTTTTTTTGAGGAATGTGGCCAGGGATCAAAACTGGGACATTGAATGTGGGAAGCCTACGCTCAACTATTGAGTCATATCCACTCCCCTGAGTTTGTTTTTTCATGTTTGCTTGTTTTTTTTTTGTTGTTGTTTTTTTGTTTTGTGTGTGTGTGTGTGTGTGTGTTTGGAGGCACCAAGTTTGAACCCAGGACATAGCATATGGGGAGCAGTCATTCAACCCCTTGAATCACATCCACTCCCTATATTTATCTTTATTGACATGCAAATCAATCAGGATGCATTGCTTGAATTGCATGATTCATGAAATCAAGTCTCTAAAAAGATTGCTCACTATCAAAAATTTCTTTTTTTCTCATGACAGCTTCTTCAATAAAGTATAAATTTCACTTATTTTTCCAACCTAATTTGGTTCTCGTGAGTAATGGTGAAAATGTTCAACCTGACTTCCTTTATTTTCAATGAATTTTTCATCAGAAGATAACCGTCTAATATGACTACAAATATTTCAGTTAGGTGGTTTTCTGAGGGTAAGTGAGTAATTGTGAACGTATTTCTTCTGATTTAAAATGCATATATAATGGTCAATGGGAAATTTATACCATCTTAACATTCCTGCATTGATTTTTCTGTGTCCACATCAATTGGAGAGACAGACCAAATATAGAGCTAATGTAAATGTTAACATTGGTGGAGTTCAGTGATAGGATCCCTCATGAATTCATATTTGAACTAGGAATGAAAGAAAATGAGTATGGAGTGAGAAGGTATGTTTGTGGATCACAGTAGAAATGAATGGTGAATATGTGCTTAGTATATATATGGAAACACTGTTTCATTGTCTTATAATTTTGTGAAGGAATGTAAAGGATCAATCTCTGGAGGTCTAGTGGGAACCTTAACTAATATTGAATACTAAAGGAGATGTAATATTTATATTTTGGGAGAGAGGCAATGTTCTGAAATATACTCCATTTTATGTGTATGTAATTAAGAATGTAATGATGATAGCTCGGAGAAGCATTCCAAAGAAATGGTTTGTTACTTGCAATTCAGAGATAAGGATGGAAGAAAGTAAAATCAATTTAATATGTAATCATGTCAGGATAGTGGATAAAAGGAGAAAAGATTTAAGAGGTTCCAATAATATATTGAACTCTTTTTGCAGTGGATAATTGGAAGGAGTAATACAGTAGTCTGAAAATAGGAGACTAAGATGTCAGAGAAAGAAAGAAAAAGCAAAGACCCCCAAGTGGGTCATGAATCAATTATATAAGCTTACATGATAAGATGGATTGTGAAGAGAGGGAAATGCTTCTGGTAAAAGAGATTGAATTTATGATCAGTTTATAGTTACCAACAAAACAGCAGAGTAAGAGTTCCATTGGATACATTGAACTCAGCCAGTGGTACCATGATTTTCCAATTTTGTAGGAGAGAAATAGTGGCTAATGTGTGTGAACACAAGGACTTTTAAAAAATATTATGATATTAAAGGGTAAGTGACCAAATTTTATGATTCATCTGCTTAGTAGGAGGTGATTCAATCTTTTGAAAGTGAAGGGCAATGTGAGAATGTGTGAAATTCAAAAGACATGGAGAAGATTTGACATGCTTATGAGCAATAGTGGAATTATTTAATTACCAATACAGTATTAATACAGTAGAGTTACCACATACTTGATAGCTGCTAGTGTAACTCTGTTTGTGCCAGTAACAATATCCAAACCATGTGTTCAGTCAGATGCCATCATAGAAAATTGTAAGTATGTGGAGTGTTTATTGGTAAACATAGAAATAGTAGGATGGACATAGGAAAAATCAAAATATTGGTCTTGGTAAGTATCTCTTTAAATGAGTAAATGTGGATTAAACTAAACTAAAATAATGAGGAGAGAGACAGTATAGTGACTGATATTTGGCAAGGGGGTTCAATACACTGGAAGTTTCCATGAGGGAGATAAAATTGGGCATGAGAAGCAATCATGTAAACAAGCAAAAAAAAAAAAAAGAGTTGTAACCACAAGCTATGGCCCCTGGTTAATGATGTGACAAGGTACTTTCTAGGGTAAACCTAGGTATGGTATGCAAAGCTCCAGAAATTTAAGCATGGAATAAAGGCAAAGCAAAAATTTCTAGCTTTGTAATTTTATAGCCATGTAGTTTTGTCATGCTACTAAAATTTTCTGAACTTCTTATCATGTCCTTTTTCATTAATAAACCATAAATATTTTGTCCTAAATAAAGCATTAGCAATAAGAATATTTTGAGAATGATGTAAGTGAATCTATGTCACATTTAATACATCATTTTTCCTTTTTTTCTAGATTTCAGACACCAAGGGGTGTTTTCTTCTGTTTATAACACATTATCATTTTGCCCATGAAATAAAATTATTAAAGTGTTAAGGGGGAACTTATAGTTAATAAATGATTAACGCAAGGATGTTACAATTAAAGATGATTAATATTGGGTGGGATTTCAGTAGCCATTTCTCCTAAAATATCAACTAGAGGAAACAGGTACCTTTCTGTACCCACCCAGTCTCTGTTTTTTGAGCCTCTTTATCTTATGTGTTTTGTGGCACATGGCAGAACATTACAACTGATTTAATATGTTACTTTCTGATGAAAGGAGTTTAAGGATTATAAATGGAGAATGAATGATATTGATATCTCAAATGATCTAAGTCCTTAATTGATTAACTCCATCATGAATTGCATTTTTAATTTTCATGAATGGGATCAAAGTCTTTTGGGGATATATCTAAAAATCAGAGATCAGAGAGGGATATTTCAAGAAACCTCATGTGGGGAAACCGAAATGATTTGGGAGAAATATATAAAAAAGGCAGGAGTTGGGCAGAGCAGGAAGGGAGTGACCAGGGGACTGATAAACAGCTGGGTCATAAACCAAAATTCCTTAATTCTGAGAAATTCCATAGTGTTTGTCTATATGTGGAGACCAAAATCCACATGTGGCCTGAGTTAGGGACACCTACGTTTTGTAATCAGGGAGAAAATGTAAAATTCAGAACACTGTGGGCTAATTAGCATATAAAACAATGGTTTACATTTTCATATCTGTAGCATATCTGTATAAAAATCTTATTTATTAGCAACAAGAGCCATAGTCATCTCTTATTACATTGGGAGATGACAGTCTTCTCACTGTTTTTCTGAAGCACACTGTGTATTTCTGTTGGTTGGGTGCAGGTATACTTCCAGGTTAAAGGGTTTTTATAGCCATGGCTCTGGAAATTGTGGACAAGTTTTGAATCTCATGGCTTCTTTACCCATAGTCAGCATTGCCTTCTTTGTCCTCTGCCTGTTCCTGAGAGTAAAATATCATAGGAATACAGCTGATCACCAAAGAGTTGACAATGCATATTCTGGTGAGTAAGGAATTGCTTTTTCTATTGAAATTACATCTCTATTGCCAGAACATGAGTAGATTTCTCCTATTATACTGTCTATTCTAAGTGCACTCAATAGACATTCAAGGATGTAAGAATGACTCAAGTTTGCTGGTTATTCTGGAATAATTATGATGGGTCAGCAACAGATCAAGAAATAATTTTTTTACAATATTTAAAATAATTTGTTTCAGACTCCATTAAAGCTGTGTTTTCAGAGAGGAGAAGGAGCCCATGGCCTTGGTGGGGAAATATTTCCTCATTAACCTTGTAAATGGTAGTAATGGTTTTAGGATAGTGTTGAAAACATGTGATAGAGAGGAATAAGAGCACAAATTGACACTCCAAATGGGAGGAAGATATTTGAACAGATGAGTTCATTCAATCCAGTGTTAAAGTGCTGTGGTAAGTGTTGCATAGTGTTCAGGGGAGCACAATGAGAGGGTTAAGCAAGGTATGCCATGAGAAATAATTTATTTTCTCTAATAGTAAATATATTAAATTGCATATAGATATTTTTTGTATTTTAAAAGATGACTGAATTTCTTATCACCAATTTTTCCCTAATCAACCATTTCCCTCTTTGTAAATAATGCTTATGCAAATTTGATAAGTGGAAGCAATGAATAAAGGAATATTTTTCACATGATTTTGGCTGTTCATAGAGGAAAAGAAGTTTTGTAGTTATGGCAAAATTTTAGATTCGGTGAAAATTGTTGAAGAACTGGAGAGACCAGAATATATTAAGGAGTTAACTCTATATTTTATCTGAGAATCAAGGAGAAGATAAGAGAGAAAATGATAATCAGGATTTGGAGGTCCAAAGCAAAATGGAGAATGGCCTCCTAGAGTCAGGAAGAGTCAGACCAGGATTGTAATAGAGTATAGCATTTTTCAAGGGTCCCTGACTTGTGCTATTAGACTGCCTAATCTTATCTCTTTTTATCACACCACAACTCATGTGATAGCAATTATAATGGAATATTATGTATTCAGCATGTGACTGTCTCTGTAAGTATGTCTAATATACAGATACTAGGTCATCGTTCATAATGTTCTGACTGGAAATTTAAACATAATTTGAGTTTTCTCTCCACATAGCCCCTCCATTCCTCAGGATGTCATCTAACTCATCTTATTTGATATTAGTGTGGATAGTCATGTTAGAACTTGAATGTCTTTGATATTTTAGGAATCAGTGACCTTCAAAGATGTAGCTAGAGACTTCACCTAGAAAGAGTGGGCCATGATGGACACAGTCCAGAGGAAGCTGTTCAGAGAAGGGATGCTGGAAACTATCAATCATCAAGTTTCTACTGATGAACCTCCAAAATTGTATCTATCTATCTATCTATCTATCTATCTATCTATCTATCTATCTATCTATCTATCTATCATTTCTCTGTCATCTATCTATCTACCATCTATCCATCATCATAATCTATCTAACTCTCTGTCAAATGTATCCAGTTTATCCTTTAACTATTCAACAAGTATCTGGAAGAGCTTTCTTATATGCCACTCCAAGCTCTGCCATTATCCTTTCATAAAACTTAAAAGTATCTGGAAGAAATTTGATTTTTCAATTATTAACTGACACATTTTTTCACACTACTGAAATCTAATCTTCCAGACTAAAATTTCATGGTTTTTTTTGCTACACAATCTCCAATACACAGAACTGTGTTGAGAACTGAATGAAGTTTATTTAAATGGATACATAAACTGATTAAATATTATTTAATAACTATTATGCTTTAGGGCCTCTGTTGGTAGTTCACAACACAGTCGAAAAATAATCAGGATACACTTTCCATATATAATTATTTGTTTTTGATAGACCTTATGTTTATTGGATTCTTTTTAAAAATACTGTTTGATCACTGTGTAAAGATAATTTTCCCTTTATGCAAAGAAAAAATTTGCTGTGGTCTGTCAACCTGGGCATCAGCCTCAATGACCACAGAGCCTTAAGATTTTATGGCATATGGTCAATCATCATTTGCTATCGAAGGATTGTCAATATGCTGTGTTCAAGGTGTGTGTCCCTGTTTTGACCTTCAATGTTCCCTTTATTCTTCATCATAGCCTGCCCTGGACTTGAAGATAATGCAGTTATTAGCAGATAATTCAAAAATCCATTGTATCTATTTCATATAAACAGGGTATCAACATTGCAAATCAGATGTGATTTCTCAGTCACAGCAAGGAGAGGAACTGTTGAAAGAATTATTAGAATTTCTCCAAGTCCAGAGACCAGGTGAGCTCCAGGAACCTGTGTGTTCACACAAGAAGGGGCTTTGTTAATAAATAAGTTGATGTTTGGAAATATCATCAAAAAATGTCCTTAAGTGAGTGATATTCTCTTAAATGTTGGCATGGAAAAAAAGCAATAATCCTATAATGATTTCATTATATCTTACATGTTCTAATCTCTATTCAAGTATACATCTGCCATTTTCTTTGGCCTCAGGCAAAGGTGTGTTAATGTACTTATTGCAGTAAAACTTTCACATAATTTTCACTGCAATGGTCCTCCTCTTTGAGGTTTATCTTCACTTTACCACCAAATATCTAATCTTCATTTTATTTCCCCTTATTTTAATCCTGAAAATACTGAAAATCTCTCAATTTTATAAAAAGAGATTCTATTCCCTATGGTATACCTTAATGTGACATCCTTTCACCATGCCCTATCTACAATTAACAATATTGAAATATGTCACATTAGCATTTGGGTTTCTCAGATTTTTGTATCTCTGTTAATTTCACTCTAATAACATTGCCCCCCCCAAACATTTGATGCAGGGAATCTGACTTTTTTCTGCACTTTTAAAGAAGTTTTAGATGACATAAATGTTACATTAAAAATATAGGGGATTCCCATATAACACACCCATCCCTCTCCCACAATTTCCCCCATTAATAACATTTTTCATTTGTGTGGTACATTTGTTACAATTGATGAACACATATTGCAGCATTGCAACTAAGTATGGTCTATAGTTTTCATTATGGTTTACAATTAGCACTGCACAATTTTATAGATTTTGACAAAAAGTATAATGGCTTGTATTTTCCATTGCACTATCATGAAGAACAATTTCAATGTCCCAAAATTGCCCCATGTTACAATTCTATTTCCCTCTCACTCCCTTCAGAACCTCTTGTGAACACTGAATTTACATTAATATTACATATTCTTCCATTATTAAATAATAATAAATCTAATTTATTCCACACTTGCAGTCCCACCTTTTGTTTGTTCATTCCTCAATCTTGAGGATTTTGGGGTGGTGATCGACTCTCTGGATTGGATTGAGAAGTGATTTAGATTACAATGAGGCAAATGGATGGAACTTTCTTCCTTGCAATTATAAATACTCTATTTTTTGAAATGGGCATTTTCCATCATCATGATTTTTTTCGTTGTCATATGTGAGTCAAATGAACTGGAGTGTAGGTGTTGCCTGCAACTTTGCTGAGATACAGGGCTCACCCAGCATATGAACAGTGAGAAAATATAATTCTCTGAAATGAATGAAAGGGACAGAAAAGCCATGTGTGGGATAATTGTAAATGAGTCTATCTCTGATATATTGGGGAGATATGTTATATATTCCAAGGTAAGGTTCATCAAAGGGATGCCATTTTCTGGGTTTGTTGGCTCTGCCTATACTGTCTAGATGTTTATAGACCCCTCAGGAGCACCCTTTTTTGAGGATCTGTTTACTGTAGCAGTCAGTGTGATCCTCTTGAGATGTGCATTAGTGTAAAGTCTTGAATGACTTTCCATCTCACTTTGAAATCTCTTAGCCATAAAAGATCATTTGTATTTAATTTCCCCTTTTTGGTATAGGATTTTAACAAATGCATCACTAGTTGGCACTTGGTAATAATCATCTTGTGCCAGGGAGGCTCATCCCTGGGAGTCATGTCACATGCTGAGCAGAAAGTAGTGAGCTTATATGCTGAGTCTGGCTTCGAGAGAGAGGTCACATTTGAATGTCAAGGAGGCTTTCAGAAGGTAATTCTTAGGCAATATATATTACTAGGTTAAGTGTCAATTTCACAAGAACAATGTTCATAATTAAAACGATGAATATCAAGGGCCTGGCATATTGGCCTGTCCTTTGCTGGACACTGTTCTTTTGCTCTGGAGATTTGTATACTCTGTTAGAGAACATAGCAGGACTTCCCAGGATAAGAATTCAATACTCTGTCAGTTGTTGTGTGGGTCTCCACCCAACGAGACAACTCTCCATGACCACATGAACACATTCATATTCCATGGAGGCATGCCATAGTTATAACCCTCCCCACAAATTCCCCCACCACTGATGACCTGCACCAGTGACTCTCCCCTTCCACAGTTTCAACCCTTCTGCAATCCAAGACCTCCCAAAAATTAAAGCCAAGAATTAATAATGAAATAAAATAAATTAAAATAAAATAAATGTAAAAATTTAAAAAATTGCACTGTGCCTTTCATCACCTTAATCTCTGTAATATTTTAGGTATACAGACAATTTCTTCTGTATGTTACCCCAGTGTTTTAGTTTTTCTTACTTTATTTTCCAAGAAGTTTTAGGTTACAAAAGTTTCCTAGAATGTATAGGAGAATCCCATATACCCCCTCCCCCTATATCCTCCCCTATCTATAACATCCTACATGAGTATGGTACATTTAATTCAATTTATGAACAAATATCAAAGTATTGCTACTAACCATGGCAATGATTTACATTATGGTAATCATTTTATACTGTATAATTTTTTAGATTCTGGCAAAATGTATAATGACTTGTATCTATCAATGGAAGATCATGCAAAACAATTCCAATGTCCCCAAAATACCCTATATTCCACTTATTTTTCCCTCTCCTATATCTCAGAAAGTATGGCAACCACTAAGTTTAAATTATTGAAGAATAAGGTTCATAGTTACATGCATTAATATTGTAGGCTTTACATACTGCTCTGTTTCTTTTATTAAGCACTGCCTATATACTTGAGATTCTTGCCCATCTATTTGAGAATATAGCTGGACTTCTCAGGATGGGAGTTTAATATTTTCTTACTTATTGTGTGGGTCTCCACCCACTGAAATGTCACCCTATGACAAGATGAACACATTCATATTCCATAGAAGCGTCCTGCAAGTGCAACTTTTCCCATATATCCCCCCCACTATCAATGCTCTGCACCAGTCAATCTCCCCTACATATTTAACAAGATAATATTCCCACCACTGTAGTGTCAACCATAGACTTACAAATCCCCAGAGCCCAGAGCTCACTTGTTCCTTCCTCCTGCTCTCCCCCGAGTTCCTTGGATAGTCCAACCCAACTCCCTCACCCTGGTCAAACTTACATTTCAGTACCTTCAACCACTATTTCCCTCATCCACTGTCAAACCACCTTCTTCCTCATTATCATGTGTTTTGTCCATATTGAGCATCAACTTATGACACTTGACTACCTTTCTCTGCTGATAACCTATCTTCCCAACTCTAACTCTGTGAGTCTGTTCAATATGCTTGAGACACATCAGTGAGATCAAGCAGTATTTGTCCTTTAGTGACTGGCTTACCTCACTCAATATCAGGTTTTCAAGATTCCTCCATGTTATAATATGTGTCAATTCTACAGTCTTTCCTACAGCTGAGTAATATCCCATTGGATGTATATATCAAATTTTGCTTCTCCATTCATCTGTTGATGGGTACTTGAGTAGCTTCCAACTTTTGGCAATAGTGAATAATGCCACTCTGAATTTTGGCATACATATATCTCCTTGCATCACTACTTTTCATTCTTCTGGGTATATTCCTAGTAGTAGGATGGCTGGATAATATGACAATTCTATAGGTAGCTCCCTAGGAATTGCCAAACATTACTCTAAAATGGTTACACCATTTTAAATACTGAATTGCAGTGGATGAAGATTCCCTTACCACCACATCCCCTCCAATACTTGCAGTTCTCTATTTTTTTAATAGGTGCCAGTCTAATAGGGATAATTTGATCCCATTGTAGTGTTGATTGCATTTCCCTAATTGTGAGTGATGTGGAATATCTGTTCATAAGCTTTTAAGCCAATTTTACTTCCTTTTTGGAAAAGTGTTCAAATCTCTTGCCCATTTTTGAAATAGGTTGTTTATCTTTTTATTTTCAAGATGTAGAAATTCTTTACTTATACTTGATATTAGTCCCTTATAAGATAAGTGGTTCACAAATATTTCTCCAATTGAGTAGGCTGTCTCTGCACTTTCTTTACAAACCTCTTGAAGCACAAAAGTTTTAATTTCACAAGGCCCATTTATGTGTGTTTTTTCATTGCTTGCACTTTGGGTGTAAGGTTTATAACTTTTCTTACTACGTGATCTTGTAGATGGTTCCCTACACTATCTCCTAGAAGTTTTATGTTATTAACTCTTTCATTCAGGTCTTTGTTCAAGCTTGAAATATTATTATTATTTTTTTGGGTTTTCCTTTAAAGGCATATTTACTTGTTTCCATTAAAATCCCTTTGGAAGTGAATTCTAACTTTTCTTCAATGTAATACATAAAATTGCTCTCAAGAGATTTTCACCTTTATGATTTTCAAATCAGTGCAGTTATAAACCACAAAATTCTTAATTATTCCATTATGAAGAATAGAATTTGATGATGCTATTTTGAGAAAAACAAGAGAAGATGATTTACAAGAAATTAGATAATTCTGACACGTATTTCACCTTAATTACTGTTATGCTGCTTATGATACCATACTGCATAATCAACTTAGACAAACTTCCCTTCCTTTCTCCACAGAGTTACATACAACAAAGTTACCAAATAGGGATTTATATTTATTGTACTTATGAAAGAAATTGTGAAAATATGTAGATGAAGTCTTCATGTTTGGCATAGTTTGGGTTTGAAATACATTTTTGCAATGAACTTAATCAAATGAAAGATTTAAAAATTAAACATAATATTTGTTTAATATTTGCAATTGTTTATTTATCATTTAAAATTATAATGTTTGTTTAATCACAATTAGGGAATTTTACAGTTATTTTAAATTTTTAGCTCTAATACACTTTTATATACATATATATATTTTTAACTTTATTTTCTACATTTAATAATTGAATATATAAACAATTAAAAACTAAAAAGTAAACACAGATTAATAAATATATACATTTCTCAATTAAATGTAATGGATATGCATAATTATTTTTTTTTTTATCAAACAATATGTTACACAATTTATTTGGTTCATAGTAATGCATTCCTACAGTATTTGTCCTTTTGTGTCTGGCTTGCTTCACTCAACATAATGTCCTCCAGGTTCATCCATGTTGTCATATGCTTTACGACTTCATTTCTTCTTACAGCTGCATGATATTCCATAGTGTGAATAGACAACAGTTTGTTTATCCATTCATCTTTTGATGGACATGTGGGTTGTTTCCAACTTTTGGCAAGGGTGAATAATGTTGTTATGAGCATCAGTGTGCAGATGTCTGTTCATGTCACTGCTCTCAGTTCTTCTGGGTATATACTCAGTAGTGGTATTGCAGGGTCACATGGGAACTTTTATATAAATATATATTTTTTGAAAGATGCTTAAGTTACATAAATGTTACACAAAAATTACAGGGATTTCCATGTTCTACACTCCCACACCTTCCATAACATCCCACATAAACATCTTTCCTTAGTGTGGCACATCACCTGCAATGGATGTACACATCCTGGGCCTTTGCCACTAATCATACACCATAGTTCACATTGTAGACCATACTCTCTCCCACACAGTTCTGCATATTATATGCTGATGTAAAATGGCCTACATCTGTCCTTTTAATGTCACTCATGAAAAATTCCAAGTCCTGAAAAGCACCTGTATTACAACTGCTTTTCCCTTCCCTGCCCCAAAAGCATCCAGTGGCCACTGGCTCACCCTCACTGTTGTAATTTCTTCCTTTGCTTGAATCACACTTTTTCTACAACAGAATACCATTAAGTCCACTCTAGTCCATAGCTCTTCCCCCAATCCCTTGGAGTTTGGGATGGTGATGTCCACTCCACCTCCAAGTGAGAGGGAGCTTATATCCCATGGATATGGTGGATGGGATTATCCTGCCTACAGCTGGAGTCTCTCTCCATTCCCTGGGATGGCCACTGTCCATCATCATCTCATCACAAGGTGACTTGGGTGAATCCATTGAGCTGTAAATTAGGAGTTGCAGCTCCATCAAGATTCCAGGCACAGCTGGCACATGGGCAGGCCAGTGGCTCCAGTCTCTTGAAAAATGTCATTCAAATCTCCTGCCCATTTTATAAATAGGTTGTTTATCTTTTTATTTTCAAGATGTAGAATTTCTTTACCTTTGCTGGATATTAGTCCTTTATCAGATAAGTGGTTCACAAATATTTTTCCAATTGATTAGCCATTCTTTGCACTCTCTTTACAAACTCCTTTGAAGCATAAAAGTTTTGATTTTACAAGGCCCATTTATGTGGGATTTTTCATTACTTGCACTTTGGGTGCAAAATTTATGACATTTCCTACTACATGATCTTGTAGATGCTTCCCTACACTATCTCCTAGAAGTTTTATGCTATTAACTCTTACATTCAGATCTTTGGTCAAGCTTGAATTAATTTTGTATAGAGCAGGATTTGGTGATTCTCTCATTCTTTTCGATACGTATATCCATTTCTCCCAGCATCAGTTGTTGAAGAGGCCATTCTGTCTCCAGGTGAATGGGTTTGGTGGCCTTGTGGAATGTCAGTTGACCATATTTGTAAGGAGCTATATCACAATTCTCAAATCAGTCCCATTGCTCAGTATGTCTATCATTCTGTAAATACCATGAAGTTTTGACCATTTTAGCTTTGCACTCTTCTTTAGAGTCAGGTAGACTGATCCTCCAATTTTGTTTTTCTTTTTCAGTATGTTTTTGGCTATTCAGGTCCCCTTGCCTTTCCAAATACATTTCATAATTAGATTTTTCAATTCAGTAAAAAATGCTTTTGTCATTTTTACTGAGATTGTGCTAATCTGTAAATCAATTTGGGTAGGACAGTCATCTTAATGATATTTAGTGTTTCAGTCCATGAAGATGAAATATTCTTCCAACAATTTAGGTCTTCTTTACTTTCTTTTAACAATGTTGTGCAGTTTTCAGTGTACAAGTCCTTTACATCTTTAATTACTTTGTTACTAGATATTTGATTCTTTGAGTGCTATTGTAATGGAATTTTTTTCATGATATACTTCTCAGATTGCTCATTATCTGTGTACAGAATTGCTACTGATTGTTGATTTTATACCCTGCCATTTTACTGAATTTGTATATTAGCTCTAAAAACTTTGTTGTAGATTTTTTGTGTTTTCCACATATAGGCTCATGTCATCTGCAGATAGTAAAATTTACTTCTTTTACAATTTGAATGTATTTTATTTCATTTTCTTGCCTAATTGCTCAAGCAAGGACTTCTAAACCAATGTTAAATAAGAACTGTGATGATAAGTATCCTTGTGTTTTTCAAGGTCTTGGAGGGAAATCCTTTAGCATATAACCATTGAGTATTGTTAGCTGTAGGTTTTTTCATACATAAACTTTATCATGTTGAGGAAGATTCATTCTATTCCTTTAAAAGTGTTTTTATTAAGAAATAATGCAGTACCTAGTCAAATGTTTATTTCTACATCAATAGAGGTGATCATGTAATTTTTTTCTTTGGAATTCTTAATGTGTTATATTACATTGATTTATTTTCTTATGTTGAAACATCCTTGCATACCAGGGATAAAACACACTTGATCAGGGTTTATAATTCATTTGATGTGTTGTTGAAAATGATTAGCAAGTATTTTCTTGAGTACTTTACCATCCAGCTTCAATAGAGAGATTTGTCTGTAGTTTCCTTTTCTTGTGACACCTTCATATGGTTTTGGTATTAGGGTGATATTTGCATAATAGAATAAGTTGGGTTCTGTTCCCACCACTTCTACTATGTAGAAGAAGTTAAGCAGGACTAGTGTGAATTCTTTCCAGTATGATTGGTAGAATTCATCTTGAAGTCATCTTGTCCTGGGTTTTTTTTTTGGGTTGGTATGTTTTTCATGACTAATCCAATTTCTTTGCTTGTTATTGGCCTGTTGAGTTCATGAATTTTCACTATTGTTAATTTAGATTCCTTGTGTGTTTCTAGAAATTGGTCCATTTCCTCTAAGTTATCCATCTTGTTGGCATTCAATTTTTCAAAGTTTCCTCTTATGATACACTTTATTTCTGTGGGATCAGTGGTGATATCCTCTCTCTCTCCTTTTTCATGTATTTGAATCTTCACTCTTTTTTTATTTGTTAGTCTAGCTAAAAGATTCTTAATTTGATTCATCATTTCAAAGAATAAACTTTTGGTTTTGTTTATTTTTGTAGTGTTTTTATTTATTTACAATTTCATTTAGTTCTGCTATAATCTTTGGTATAGCTTTCCTTTTGCTTGCTTCAGATTAATTTGTTCCTCTTTTTCTAGTTCCTTGATAGTTGCATTTAAGTCTCTGATTTTAGCTCATTTTTCTTTTTTAATATAGATATTTATGGCTTTAAATTTCCCCCTCAACACTTCATTAGCTGCATCCCATTGGTTTTCATAGGTTGTGATCTCATTTTCATTCATTTCAAGGTAATTACTTATTTCTTTTGCAATTTCCTCCTTGACCCATTGATTGTTTAAGAATGAATTGTTTAATTTCCGTATCTTTTGGCCTAATCTGCTTCTCTACCCCTTACTGATTTCCAGCTTCATTCCATTGTTGTCAGAGAAATTATTTCACATAATTTCAATCTTTCTAAATTCATTGAGACATTTTCTGTGACCTAGCAGGTGGTCTATCCTGGAGAATGATCCACGTGCATTTGGGAAGAATGTGCATCTTATACTTGGATGTAATGTTATGTATATGTCGCTTAGCTCTAGATCCTCATATGTATTTTTCAAGGTCTCTGATTCTTTATTAACCCTATACAAGATGTTCTCTATAATGTTGATAATGTTATATGAGTGTCCATCACTATTGTTGTGGAGGCATCTCTTTCTCCTCTTAGGTTTTCCATTGTTTGTCCCATGTACTTTGGTTAGTTGTATAAATACTTATGACTGTTCTTTCTTATTGGTACATTGCCCCTTTTAATAAAATATAGTGTCCTTCTTTGTGTATTATAATAGATTTCCATTTTAAGTATATTTTGTCTAATATTAGTATAGCTACTCCCACCCTTCCCTGGTCTTTTTTTGCATGTAAAATCATTTTTAAACCTTTCACTTCTAAATTCCTTGAGTACCTGGATCTAAGATGAGTTTCTGGTAGAGAAAATAGAGTTGGGTTGTATTTCCTTATCCTTTCTTCCAAATTGTGTTTTTTAGTAGAGAGTTTCATCCATTAATATTTAATGTTATTATTGTCAAGACAGTACTTCCATTAGTCATTTTTTCTTTAGAATTATATATGTCATATTTTGTTTTTATTCATCCTTTTATCCTTATTGTTGTTGTTAATAAAAGTTTTCCTTTCTCCACTCTCCTACATTGCTTTCTCTCTTGTTTTCTTTCTTTTTTTTTTTCCTTTTATCTTGTAGCACTCACTTTAATATTCCTGGAAGGTCAGGTCTCTTGATGACAAACTCTCTTTATTTCTGTTTATCTGTGAATATTTTGAACTCTCCCTCAATTTTGAAAGTCAGCTTTGTTGATGCTGATTTTCTTCTGGCAGTTTCTAATTTTCTTTTTGCACCTTAAATATGTCATATTTGCTTTCTGGCTTCCATGATCCCCAATCATTTCAGGCATTGAATGCAACCTTGAAAAAAAGAAATTATATCCGTGCAACATATCTGCAAGTAGGCCTCATCTGTCATCTTGTCAATAGTAAATTTCATGTGTATGAACCCAAGTCATACAAATAAATACTTGGGAATGGAATAAGTCATGAATTCGGAATAGTCACCAGGCTGAAATTAAAGGTGTGATTAAACATTCACCCAGCAAAAATTTTGGAAATTTAATTTTAGAAAAAATTAAATTGTCCTCAAAATTATAAAATGATAACTTATAAAATATTAATTTAAAAAATCATGGCCATATCCTTGTTTTTGAAATATAACAAAATCTTCCAAAGTAATTAAATAGCTATGAATTTGAGATGACACAAAAGATAGAATCTTTTCAAGGTAATAACACACCATGTTAATTCAACTAACACTTGAAAAATTTTTCTAGAGACAAAATGAATTCTAAATGATTATTCCAGAATTCATAGAGAATTAAATTAATGAATATTTGTGAGAAAACTTTAGTAATCTCTTTCCTTCAACAGCAAAATTCTCATACTCTGGAGGATCCACTCCACTTTAATATCTTGGGAGAAGATTTCATTCATAGCTGCACAATGATTCAATATGTGTTAACTCATATGAGAAAGAAACCCTATATCAGAGGATAATTTCAATAAGTCTCCAGTGACCAGCTATCCTTTAATCAGTGTAATCAAATCAACACTAGAAATATATCATATAGCTGTCATCAATGTGGGAAAGCTTTCAGAAAAAGTTCTGAACTTAGACCACATGTGAGAACTCACACTGAAGAAAAAAATACAGATGTCATATATGTGGGAAAACTTTAAGGAAATTTTCCAACATTAGAAAGCATGAGAAAATTCACACTGTAGTGAATCCACAGAAATGCCGTGCATGTGGTAAAGTCTTTAGACAAATGTCTTCACTTAGACAACATTAGAAAACTCACACTGTAGAGAAACAATACAAATGTCAAGTATTTGCAAAAGTATTTAGATGAAGTCCTTCCATTAGATAACATAAGAACACTCACATTGGAGAGAAACCATACAAATGTCATGCATGTGGAATAGCCTTCAGTAAATCTTCTGTGCTTAGACAACATGAGAACACACATACTGGAAAGAAACATTATAAAGCCATCTTTGTGGGAAAACCTCCAGTCAGAATTCCAATCTTAGAAAGCATGAGAAAATCAGATGGGAGAGAAGCCATACAAATGTCATGTTTATGAGAAAGTCTACAATAAATCTGTGCTTTGGCAGCATGAGAACACTCACACAGGAGAAAAACCTTATGAATACTGTCTATGTGGGAAATCCTTCAGTCAACATTTTGTTCTCAGACAACATGAGATAATGCACACTGGAGAGAAACCTTATGAAAGCCATCTATGTGGGAGAGCCTTCTGTCAGAGTTCTAACCTTAGATAACTTGAGAGAACTCACAATATAAATGTAATGAATATGGAATAGTCCTCATCTATAGAATGTTGTTTAAACAATTTAGAAAACCTACACAGGAGTATAATTCAATGTCAGTGTAATCCCTGATAAATGCCTTATTTTGTAATTTAGGTATGAATGAATTACACTTGGTAGAACTCTATGCCTATATTGATCTGGAGGACTTTTATGCTGAGCTTCAGCCTAAGTGCACAGAAGGTAAACACAGGTTAGTAATTACTTCTGCAACAGAAAATCAGAAAAGAAAATCTTTAAAAGGAGCAGAAGGCTTTAGAGAAACAGCAGATAATTTTTTCTGGAATAAATATTCCTTGAATAAGTATGAAAAATACTTACTTACATCTCAGTGTAATGAATGGAGAAAAGTCTTTAGTGATTTCAAATTTCATCATCAGCATCAATGTTTTTATAGTGAAGAAAAGACAACCCTAAAATCAAATCATATAAATATTCTGCTAGTGTTCACATGAGAAATATCAGAAAGGAGAAAAATCATTAAAAAATCATGCTTTTCAGAATATTGCTTAATTAGTTTTTACTTAAGATAATATATGATTATGAAGTGATCTGGTTATGTTGCATGCAGAATTTTGTAACAATTAGTAGGAAAAATGTGAAAGTTTTCTCCCAACCAATACTTACAAAAATATATGAAGTAAAAGTTGTTGCTGCAATTTGTCTAATATGATTCAGATTCTATTTTTTATGCAATATGAGATTAAATTATAATGACAGGGGTGAATCTGAAAATAAAATTGAATGCTAACTAAATGATGGACAATACAAAATGATGTGATGTAACTATTATATGTGCTTAAAATATATGTGCATAACAGTAATTAATGAAAGATGAAAAAATAGATAATAATATCTGGTCGTGTCTAAATTTTCACTTTTAAATATCATTATTGCAACTTGAAGTTATATAGGATATAAATTAATTTAAATATTAGAAGGAAAATAATGTTGCCAGACCTGGAATAGTATGAGTATCTGGGAATGAAAACTTTGCACAATCCTTATAGAGGAAATGTGATACTCACTACAATTAAAATTATTTGCCAAGTGACTTTTGGCAAAAAACGCTGAGAAATCCCAGAGGATGAGGAGGTGGAGCATCACTGCAGATATGAGGTAGTTCTCATTTTCAAAATGCCTTAGAATTAATAAGGTATACATACCATCATTCTTAATTAATTCAATTAGTACTAATATTTGTTGATTCATTTGGCTTATTATCTTTCCAAATACCCACCCTTTGTGCAGAATAAATGGTACTAATATTTAAGTGCCTCAGAGGAAAAACTGTTTGACAAGAAGTAGGTCCATCTTGAAAATATACCAGCATGAGGATGGCCAGAATCTGTATAATCGGTTTTGGTCTTCTTCAGATCATTTATTTCAGTATCACATATTTATTAATGTTTTCAAATGACCCAGAACCTAAATTTACTGGGGACAAATTGGCAAAATATGCAAGATTCCCACCTTCACTGCTCTTATGTCCTAGTAGAAATGAAACAAAAATAAACAATTAAATAAAATGTGTGAGATTCAATCATGACCTAGGATTCTGGGAATATCTCAGTTCAGAATAGATAATGTAGGCTTTAAAGATGGTGGAAGTAACCAAAAGCTAAGGAATGTTGAAAGCTACCAGAGGTTGAAAAAGGCTAAAGAATTGAACTTTACAAGCTGGAATAGACAAGAAAATGGATTCTCCCTTATAATCTCCAGATGGGGTGTTTTCCTGTTGACTGGAACATTGATCTCAGACCAAATCAATTTGGACTTGTGGTCTCTAGAATTGTAACACAATAAATTCTAATTTAAAAATGAAGTAGTCCTTATAACACCTTGATTATTTTTAATCTCACCTCACCCATTCTTTCATTGCCATATGCTATGTGACTTTTATTGCAGGCTTTCCCTTTTATCTTTATGTTCACCAAGTGTTTTTTATTTTCCTTTACTTCTTTAATCATATTTTGCTTCACTTTCTTGAGTTGATTTAGGATATTTGTGTGATTATCACTGATTGGTCCTCTTTAATCCTGTCTCTCATCAAAATTTTTGGTTTGTTCCTTCAGTTGAGTCATATCTTCCTGTTTCTTACTATGACTTGCAATATTTGGTGATGTCTAGGCATCTAAATATATTAGTGAATTTACTCTGACATTCATTTTCTCTCTTTCCTAGTGGTTTATTTCACAGCTCTTTTTGATTTTTGGTACAACTTATTCTAAGTCTTTAAACTTGCCCAGCTTATATTATCAAAATAGATCCAGGTACTCACAACTGCAGTGCAGATCTTCCCTCAGCAGTTTGGTGCAAAAGACACATATAAGCAGATTTTTTCCCCTGCAATTTCCTGGCTAGTTGTCAGATGGTGCTCATCAGCAAATATTTCCAAGGAGTTGATTCTTTCAACATTCATTTTCAGGTGATTCTTTTCTAGTCAGAGTTGAAAATCAAAATGGGCTCCTCTGGTCAAATTAGCTGAATGGAAATCATTCTCTGACACACCTCTGACAAACCTTACCTCTTCCCAGGGAGGAAGACCTTTTTTCTCTTCTCTGTGGGCTGTAGTGCACCACAGGCTGTTTTCAGACTGATTGCTTTGAGAGTGGGGGATGTGTGTCATTTCCAGGCCCTGGGGGTTAGTAACTGACTCACAGTTTTCATTTTACCTTTTAAATTTCTTTGTCCCTCGCCCTCCTATGGGTTATGCAGCATTCTCCTGGCCTGCAGGGTCCCAAAGCAGATCCTTTGGACAGCTTTTTTTGTTCTTCCTTTGTTGTTTTGTGAGAGAGGTGATTCCAGCATACCTATTCAGATATCATATTCTTGGAGGTCCTTCTTTCTTTGTTTTTAACATAAGAAATAAGGGCTATAAATTTCAGGACTCCCTTCACTGTATCCCATAAGTTTTGATATATTGTGTTCTTGTTTTCATTCATCTTGAGATATTTATTGATTTTTCTTGTAATTCTGTCTTTGACCAACTTATTATTTGAGTGGATTTTAATCTCCATATTTTTAAAAATTTTTCCAATTTCTATTAGTAATTTCCTATTTCTTTTCATTATGATCAGAAAATTGCTTTGTGTAGTTTCATCCTTTTTTAATTTATTGAGATCTGATTTATGACTCAATATATGACCTACCCTGGGAAAAGATACATGTGTACTTGAGAAGATATTTTAACAGAGTTTCAAGGTATGTCTCATTAAAGTGTATAATTTTTTTTTTTTTTTGCTTTTTAGAGAGTCATAGAGATTTATTACCTCTCTTGCTTTTGTCCCCCATAGAAAGGTACATATGAATAAAGAGGGGATTTTAAGATTCACTCAGCATAATTGGGATGTTCTAAACCATTCCAGAACTATGCCCTGCTGGTCAGGTCCTCATTGGGCACAGAAGCTGGTAGGAGCTGCCCCTCCACTAAGGAGTCTTCAGTCAATTTCCAGGTTGATTTGATGCAAGTGCTGATCATGCAACTTTTCAGGGACCAAGTGAGCCTTTCAGGATGAGTAATAGAAATATGTGACAGATTGACACAGAGGCTATTAGTCAAAATTGGACAGGCAGAAAGGGATTCCAGTCCTCATTTCTGTTAATGGATATCTATGCACTTTTTAAACTGATAGCGGGGAGTTTGAAAAGCCTTTTAGGTTCACCCATGCCTTCACTGACTAATTAGTACAGAACTAGTCAGAAAGTGTGCTATCAGAATATAATTCTTTTAAAAAATCACATAATCTTTTGTAGTAGCCAGGCTTAATTCAACACTTTCCACTGTGCTAAGACAGAGATCTCAGACCTACAGATGTTGGAGCCCTAGGGGACTTCAGTCTAGCTCTTTCCCTTCTTGTGGTCCAACAGTCACTTCCCAGGCCCTTGCTTTTTGCCGTGAACCAATATAAGCCCTTTTCATCAGGAATCAGGTTCAGCTGGGATCCTGGTGTACCACCTGGCAGAGCCTGAAGAGGGGGAAGACCTTCAACACTCCAGGAGCATTTGGAACCACGGGCCAGCACATGACTGCCTTGGCCATCTTGGGTTTCCTGTTTAGTCAAGTAGTCTCGGGTGTAAAGGTATAATTCTCTCAAAGACTAAGTTAGATGAACTCTTCCCAAAAATGTGGTTCTCTCCTGGGTTACTCTCACTGCACTCTCAGCCAATGGCAAACCTAAGATGCAATATTATATCCATACTGTACCGTAATGTCATGCACTAGTGTTTTACTAAGAAAGAAGCATAAACTCTAAATGCTATGCAAAGACAAGTTTATTTAATCAAGTGAATTTGTGGTTATAACAAATGATTATAACAACTGAGCAATCACTAAAGAATATAATCAATTAAAAATATAGGAAATAATGAAAATATATACAAAAACTCACTAAATCAGGCAAAAGTACAACATCTGGTATCTCCTGAGGCTGGGCAGTCCCTTTTGACAGCCAGCCAGATTTCCGATTGCTAAAAAGGTCCTGGGCAGAGTTTTCTCTCCTGGGTGAGAGTTCAAGTGGAAGCTTGGGGACTATCCTCTTTTAAGGGGTTCTGAAACACAGAGCTTCAATGAGTTTTAAAACTCAGAAGGAATGAACTCATAGAAAGTAACCAAATTCATTCAGTGGAAGGGTGGTCATCCTTCTGCAGGAGAGATATAGTTTCTTGAGGGGTATTTTGTTCTATTCTGTTCATGGTACACTAAACAGAAACATAAAGGATTCAATACACATCAGCTTTAACTTGATGTTAACTTTACAGGGCATATGTGCAACTACTACATCTGGTTACTTGTTCCTTCTAAACATTTGTTTTTATTTAATAGGTAGTGGTGTTGCCTGCATATCAGCATTACAACATTACAAAGATCAAAGGACAAGTTTATCATTCACAATTCTACTCTGAAACAGCAGAGACTTTTAATTAGAAAGCTTAGGAATTCACAATTCTTAATAATAATAATAATTTTCTTTTAGTAAATCAATTAGACTATTAAATCTCTCCACATACTTTCTCTCTTTTCAGGAGCCTCCTGAAAATCTGGATGAAATTTCTTGGACACCAGTGTATTCTTCCAGGCTCTGGACTAGCCTTGCAATCTGGCATTTGTCTTTGAAGGAAAAGCACAGCCATAGCTGTGCTTCAATTAACAAAACACATCCCAGGAAAACTGTGCCATGTCAAAAAAGGTCTGGGTTTTTTGAGCCAGGGTTTGTGCTCAACCTGTTGGCCATCCTGCAAAAGCCAACCTGGCAGAGTTGAGCACTGCTGAGTGTCTGGGTGACACTTGAAGCCATTGAGATAGAGAAGAATAACTAAGAAGCACCCACAATTGGCAACTCAGAAATGCTTCACAATTGATATGGCTCTCACCTTTATAGGTGTCCCCAAGGTATAATGATCTAAACATTTAAGATTGGCTCAGTTGTCAAATAATCTCTCAGGATACATTGGTAGAATCATGAATGAATGTGTAAGGTGATCATCCAAGTTAGTGGAATTCAGAATCACACAGCTTCATACTCCACCTTGGCCAGTTTTGAACATTTTATAATTTTCCCTACTTTAGTGCTGATGGAATTCCATAGTTCCACCAGGAAAACTATAAGTCCCTACTTAGTAGTCAAAAGAAACCTCAGCATGAGAAGTAGAAATTATTTCATCTTTATCTAAATTTTGGGAAAGGTAACAACTGCGCTAGGTCAAGAAAGGGTCCTTGTGAATGTAATAAAGGCACCCACATTTTTGAGGTTGCTGCAATGTCCTGTGAAAGTACCTTCAACCATAAGTCACAGGAGAGTTAATGGGGTATCTCAGCTCTTTTCTCAGTTTAATGATCCTGAAATGTGTGTCTACTTTGTGAAAGGATGACTTATGTATTTACTTCAGTAATTCAGATAAGGTACTTTGACCCTTCAAACCTCTTCCACATAAAATAAACTATTGACCTGGTAAGATTTCTTATTTCAATGACTACTGAGACAGACTGTATCTCATTTAAATTGAGGCAGGAAATGAAAGAAAAAAGTAAAACACAACTATCAGGGTATAATAAAAATGGGAATTTAATGTAATATTCAGGTCTAATGTTTGTTATTAAGAACAAATACATATTACCTCTTGCCAATTGATAAAGTTTTCTTTTTGCCTTTTATATAGAAATTCAATTGACCCTCCCCTCAAGTACTCCATGCCACTTAATTCTGTCAATTGTCTCTCAAAGCCCAGGAATCAGTGATACCTGCCACTTGCAGGAGCCTGAGGGGGCTTGGAAAAACATGGCCACCCCCCTCATATCCTTGTTGTAGCTACTCCATGGACATTGATCTGATAAATGGAATCTCAAAACTCCTCTACAAATGGGAAAATAAATATACTCATGGCCACAAGGTAGTGAGGTAGGAGTCAGAGCCCTTCATTATAAAAGAGAGGAAAATAATAAATTTGAAACACCACAGAACGTGTAGCAATCCTTATCCCAAAGCCAGGAACCAGGAGAGAACATTCCAGGAAGATTTGTGAGTCTGCTGCTCAACACACCATGCTTTATCCTCAAATGTTCACAGCAACATCATGAGGTTTATCTGTAGAATGTGAGTTCCTGGTTACCAAGGTTCCAAGTTCTGTTGTGCTATATCTCCAAGGAAATGATGTCACTTCAAAAATCCGTTTACTTGTGCCCTTTCTTTGGACAAAACATGTCATAAATCCCCTTGGGCTGCTGAATCTTTAACCTCCTTTCCCATGATATCTACTTGAGTCTATATTTACACAAACACATTATTCCCCACAGTCTCACAGGAAGGCCTGGGACATTTAGGATCCCATGATTGAGAAAGAAGTGGATTAAGGCCCAGCTCTACTTCTGCCTATTCTGTGAGCCTGGTTAAATGTGCCTTTTCGTTTTCCACAGTCTCTCCACCTGAACCACGGGTACACTCTAGCACCTACTTCCCGGGGACTTTATCAGGTGTATAGTAATAAGGTATTAAATTCCAGCGCTGGTTTCACCTGTACATAATGCACGAACTTAAAATGGAAGGGTTTATACTTACAGGGTGCTTTTCCCAGGGTGAATATTATCCATTGCACTCTGGATGTGCTGACCCATGTGATTTCCCCATCTATGGGAAACTCGACTGCATAATTTGTGGTAGTGGGGGACTGCATTCACGTTCTCCCCTGGAAAAAAAATGGAAGGCTTACCACAAGTAAGGAAGAAAACATGTGGCATCGTCCAAGGGGTCTCACCTTGAATTACATATACTTATGCAATTCCCTCCTCTTGGATGTAACCTGGATTTAGCCACTCACTTCTAATCAACATATGGCCAAAGTGACAGAATATCATACAAATTATTTACTAAAATTTTCATCCTGCACATTAACTGTTTTCCTGATATATTTGAGTTCTTTCTCTGCATTTTCCTTCATCTCCTTAAACACTTTTAAAAAGGCTTCATTTGATTTTTCCAGATTCTTGCCTTTTTCATTGGAGTTTTCTGGATTTTTATCCTCTTCCTTTTAATGGATCATGATTTCTTATATCTCTGATTCTCTTGTATTCTTTTTGTGTACTGTATACTTTATTATTTTAAAAACAGATGATTTATAAGCTTTGGAGATTTATGAGTGTGTGTTGAAATCGAAATACCAAGGAATCAACATAGGATTGATTGGGAGGGAAATCCCCCAAATAAATTGTTACCATGGCCTTTTTCCTGAAATTCCAACAGTATTTCTGTCCTGAAATTTTTCAGCATCTCTACAGTCTCTATGAGCATTTCAGAGTTGAAACACTTATGTCATCCACTTTTGCAGAAGAGAATGATAACTGCCTTCCCCCTCAATATGAGGTGCCTTCACATGGGAAGGGAAATGTCCATGTGTCCTAGAACAGGAACACAGCTTCTGATGTAGATGCATCCACCTATCCCATCCTGCAGTCATTTCACATGCAGATTATTTAGCTGCAGAAACCTGGCAACACTTGGTTACTGTACTGGATTTGATATTTCCCAGGCAGTTTCTGAGCTTCGGTGGAAGGTAGTCTAGGCAATTTAGTGCAGATTCCCAGAAGAGGGTCCAACTGTGCTCTGATAGTTTCTTGTGGACCAGGATCCTGATTGACCACAAGAAATGAAATCTCTTGCCTTTGTCCCCAAATACACCACTAGACTTTAATAATTACATTAAAAATCGTAATATTAAAGCTAGAAACTCCTATAACATTAGAGGTTGTGAGAGAGCCTCAGACTTCTATCAAATTTTTTCTACTTCCCAATCACTTGGCTGTAAGTTTAGAACTGCAGAGTATTGAAGAACCTTAGCAGTCCTTCACTTCTTCTAACCCAGAGAACAACAGGAAACTATTTGAGAATCATAGAAAAGGAGGCAGTCATTTTCCTTTTTATCTTCATTGGAGTTGGCCAAGTTAAAATATGCTAAACTCTGATGATATCTTAGAGTTCATAGTTACAATGCAAGACTGCATAGATAAGGCCCAAGACCTTACAAGGAATGTTTTGTTCCCTCAAATTCTAAGTATGGGTCCAACTGGCTCTACAAGACAACTCTGCAATATATTACACTAGCAGTTTTATGAATCCCAAAAGGATACATATTGTGTTTGTAAACTAATCTCTTCCTCTGGGAGTGATTATATTAAATTCAGTTGACATGCCTTTGATTAGATTAAGTGTTAAGACTGCTTTTAGGTCTTTTTGTTTTGACTATGTCAGTTAAGGCATGACTCAGTTTGAGTCCTCACTCCCTTGCTGGGTCTGCTATATATGGACATTTAACAAGACACACAGAAAGAGAGAGCTCTGTCATTTTTGATCCTGCCATGTGACAGAAAGGAGAAGGCTCAAACACCTGTGGCCCCAGGGAAAGATGAGCCATTCACCTGACAGATTATAGCTGACACTGTGAAGAGAGCAGAACATCTGAGACTGAAATAGAAGGCACAGAAAGAAACAAGCCCTATACCAGGAGAAAGGGAACTACAGAATCATTTAAGTATGAAGTCTCAAAAGACTGGAACCACAGAGCTCAAGAAGATGAGGAAGGCCAGAGGGGATTAGAGACCAGATAGAGATCACCCACCATCTTGCTTGAACCCATGCCACCTGACTTTAGTAAGAAAACACCTCTTATATTGCCTTGAGTTAGAGTTTCCATGGCCTTGGTACTGTAAGTTTATCCCAAATAAATACCCTTTCTAGAAGCCAATAGATTTATGGTACTTTGCATCTGCACCCCTTTGGCAGACTAATAAAATGATGATTTTTATCATTAGGGTTGCTGTTACAAACTACCACAAAAATGGAGTTGTAAAGCAATAGACCAGTTCAAGTTGTTTTAAAATTGGGCTAAAAGTGGTAAAAGCACTGGTATTACTCTTTGATCTTGACTGTTCCTGCACTTTCCATACATGAGCCTCTGAATCAAGTTCCATCTTCCTCTTCTTTATGCATGTGATAAAGGGACAAAGATAGTTTAAGACACATACAAGCCAAAGATAATGATGCCCAGTGACAAGGGGAAACAAAAGTTAGGCAGTCCAGTTCCAAATCAACTTGATGACAACCTTTTATTTTTACACTGAACACCCAGTGAAATTTCTGTGAAGAACATATAAAAAAATGATCACCCACTATTTTTTCTGTGAATAAACTTCACCAGAAATTAAAAAAATAAATATATGATACGAGGGGTATGGGATTTTTCCTTTTAGAGTAATGAAAACATTATAAAATTGACTGAGGTGATGACAGCACAACACTATGATGAATATGAGAGACTCTGAGTGTACACTTTGAAAGGATTGTACAAAACATGGGACAGTATAACACAATGAATCCTGTGGTGGAAGATGAGCTGTGGTTAACAGAAATATTAGAACATTCTCTCATGAACTATAACAAGTATATAGTACTAATAAAGGTTGTCATTAACTGGGTAAGCTGGAGGAAAAATACACCAAATGTAAGATATTGGCTATTGTTAGTAGCAATGTTTTGATGATGCTCTTTTATAGTTTGTAACAATTGTTTCATGCACTGCAAGTTGGTGGTGGTGGGGTAATGTATTGGAACCCTGTATGACGATATGCATACTTGTTTTGTAAGTTCACAATTTATATTATACACTTATGTTTATGGATATTCATGTATGAATGATAAACTTAAATTAAAAAAAAAAGTTTTAAAAAATGTTACTTGGTGTCAAAATAATGGTCAAAAGCAGAAAATACCCACTGCATTTGGGTACTAAATAGGACAAAGAGGAATGAACTTTTATCACCCTTATGGGTAATACACAAAAAGTAGTTTGTTGAGGGTTGTTTACTCTAAGCATGGAAATCCCCACAGACTGCACAGGGAAGGGCTTCTGAGGGGTGGGTTCTAAAGTAATGAGTTGGGGTCCACAATCTCCCTGTGCCTAATAAGTAGTGTAGGGCCTCTGCAAACCCAGCTGCTCTTTGCACCCTGATCTGGAGACACTGCATTCCAGGCTTTCTCTGTTTCTAGCTGATGTTTTGATCCTCAATGTTTTACCCTCTCTGATCCCCAACAAATTCACTGATAAAGTATCGACAGGTGACTGTACATGGGGGTGAGGAAGTGGGGTGGAGGAAGGGAGTATTCTGGGCCTGTGAGGTCTCTGTGGAGTGAGTTAAGCAGAGTGGTCACAAAGGTGGGCCAAAAGGACATCAGAGACATCCCATTGTGATACACTGAGAACTCAATCATGGATTGGCCAATTCTGTAGACAGAGACAATGATAAAAAGCCTGGGCCCAGTTCCTGATATGAACCCAGGAATCTGGGAGCCAAAGGTCAATCCATAGGCTTATTCCTTCTGCTGGCATCTCCTTGTTTTACCTCTCAGCAGATTGCTCTGCCCACAGCCTCACCAGTGTTTATTCACAGACTCAGGTCTCCAGGTCCCCAAACACATACATCTTCTCTACCCTTGGGACATCAAGCTGAGACCTGAAGGAATAGGGGTGGAAACATTAAAGTTATGTTTAAGTTTACATTTTATCACATATTGCAACACATGAATTTATTTTTTAGCCATTAAAAGAAAGCTAGAAGCTATTCATCTTGAGGGTGAGATATATGTGCCATTTCCAGACACAGGGCTAGTAACTTGCTGTTTTAATTTGGCCTCTTTGTCTCTCTTTCCATTTCCCTCCTGGATGATGTGCAGTACTCCCTTGGTCTGCAGATCCCTAAAGCAGCTCCCTCAAATAGCTTTTTTCCCTTCCTCCATTATTTTTATGAAAGAGCTAAGCCTTTTCTACCTCTGTTATTATATATTGCCTATGAGATACTTACTGAAAGCCTCCTTCTTGCTCAAATGTGGCCTTTCTAACCCAATCTCGACATATAAATGCACTACCTTCCCCCTGGTGTGGGACATGTCTCCTGGGGATGAGCCTCCCTGGCACTGAGGGATTACTACTCAATGCCAACTAGCAATGCATTTAGAAAAGGACCTTGACCAAAAGGGGGAAATATTAAATACAAATGAGTTTTTATATCTAAGCAATTTCAAAGTGAATCAGGAAGTCATTCTAGAAATTACTCTTATGCCTGTCTCAGCAGGATTTCATTGAAGGCCAAAGTAAATAGGGCCTCAAACAATGGGTCTCCTGAGGGCTCTAGAGACATCTAGATATTATAGGCAGGACAGATAATCACAGGAGTTCAGCACCCTGTCAATGGACCTTACTTTGGAATATATATGTTCCACAATATAACAGAGCTAGACTCATAATTTCCCTACACATGGCTCTTCTGCACCCTTTATTTGAGTCTATATTTAACACTATGTACAATAAATATATATCTCAGAGACTTAAATCTTTGGTCTGTTCATATGCCAGTTGAGCCCTGAATCTCAGCAGAGTTGCAACACTTATTCACACCCAGGACAACTAAGAAAAGCATGATGGTGGACAATGCCTGTCAGAAAAACAGATTAACCACAACTGTGAAAAAGACAGTTCCATCCATCTGACCCATGGAATCTAAGTCCCCTCTTAATCAGAAACAGGATGGGCATCAACATCCCCAAATCAACAAGACTGAGTAATGAACAAACATGGTGTGATGAAACTATGGATTAAGTAGACATTATTAACCTAGACAAGGAAGCAGTTTTAATCAGTGATATAAAGGCAGTGGCCAATAAAACGATTCTAAAAGGAGGGAGAGGGAAGAATACGTATACCATGGGGCATTTTTTTGGACATTGGAATTGTCCTGCATGACATTGTGATTACAGATACAGGCCATTATCCATTTTGCCAAAACCTATAAAATTGTGTGATGCAAAGTGTAAACCACAAAGTAAACTATACACCATGGTTAGTAGCAATGCTTCAGTAAGTATTCATCAATCATAGCAAATGTAACACACCAAAGAAAGATGCTGTTAATAGAGAAAAGTGGTCGAGTGGGAGAGGGTGGGGTACATGGGAGAGCACAATAAATTTTATGTAACATTTATGCAATATAAAGTTTTTTAAAAATAAAAATTATTTTTAAATAATGTTATGAAACATTTTAACTCTGGAAATCATGGTTGTAGGGAAAAAAGAGTCTTAAAACTCTAGGATTTTTATTTTTACTAATTTTATGGTTATTGTTATTTATTGTCATTAGCTATAAGTCCTTTTACTGACACAATCTCAGAAAATATTGGTACTCTGTCAAATTTGTATTTTAAGGTGAAAATCCCAGAAACTGAAAATTTTATTATTGCAAAACATTTAATGTACATGCATTTAGGTTAGTCTGAATGAGGAATGAACAGCCTGCATTTTCCACATGGGGATATAAATATATAAGAATATAAAATAAACTCATATTTATGATAATAAGAAAGTTAGAGATATAATAATATTTTTCCTAGTATTTCAAAATGCATTCAACTTGTGTGTAAGACTTTTAAACTTTCTTCATTTTAATTAAATTTTACATACAAGAGAATTCACACATTTTAACTGAGTTTTAACAGATGCATACATCTATGTAAGCCAATCCCCTATCAAGTTATAAAATATTAACCCATTATTCTTCACTCTACAAAGTTCCCTCATATTCCCTACCAGTAAATGTCCACCACTAGACAAAAAATGACACTTTCTAATAGTTCACAACAATGGATGAATTATGCCTGTTCTGGAATTTCATATTTACAGAATCATACTATATGTACTCCTTTGGGTAAGGCTTATTTGCTCAACATAAAGATTTTGTTTATTTAAGGAGTTCACTCTTATTTCTGACTGGTATTCAATTTTAAGACATACTACAGAATGTCTATCCATTTGTCTTTTCATAAGAATTTAGATTTTAACTTTGAACCCATTTTGAAAATGTTTTGTGATAGTTCTTGTACACATCTTTACATCATATTTGTGGGAATCCAATAGCACTTGGAGACAAATACTTCCCATTAGTTATGGGGAGTCTAAGTGCCAGAGTGGGAAATATTTCTATGGTCAAACAAGTCCCAGTAGGAACATCTCTAAAATCAGTGATTTGTGCCAATGATATTCTCCTACACCTGGGTATGGTTTAAGTGTAAGCAAGAATGGACAGAATACCTTACCCCATTACTCAAATTCTCCTTATTATTTTTCTGAGAAATTAGTGCCTAAATTCCCTTGTGGCAGAGAAAGGGGACTGGTTCTGCAATTTACCTGGAATCTGGATTTAGGCTATGTACAGGCACAAGAGGAAAAAGATCAAATTGCTGACTTTCTATGTGGACATCCATACAGCCCTTCCTTTCAGAGCCTCATTTCCCCATGTGTTAATAAAAAGGATTAACTCCATTTTTCTGAAGTTCATTATGGGACTGAGAGTTTTTGGGCTGACACTGTACACAGAGAATCAGTGCTTTTTTGTTTAAAGTGAAGTTTGGACATATGCTCCCCTCTGTTATCTCGAGCCACAAACGTAGAACCCGGAAGTGAACAAATCCTACTTCCATTCCATACTAAATATTATGCATACATCTAGCATCTACTTCACCTTATCACACATTCCATTTCCCACTAACCTACACTTCCTGGTGCACCTCCGTGATTCTACTTATTGTTTTTAGTTCTTATCAGAGAGAGACCAGACAATATTCATCCTTCTATGTCTGCCTTATTTCACTCAACATAATATCCTCAATGTTCTTCCATGTTCTCATGTGCTTCCTCAATTGACTTATTCTTACACCTGTGTAATATTTAATCTTATGAATATATCACATCTTGTTTATCCATTAATGAGTTGACAGACACTTAAGTTTTTTCCCAATTTTAGCAATTGTGAATAATGCTGCTATGAACATGAGTGTGCAAATATCTGTTCATGCCCTTGCTTTCAGTGCTTTTGAATAGATTCCTAGAAATGGGAATGCTGGATCATATTGAATTTTTAATTCACTTTGTAGAAGAAATGCCAGATCCTTTTCTACAGTGGATTTTCCATTTTACAGTATCAACAACTGTGAGGGAGCATTATTATTCTTCCACATTCTCTCCAGCATTTAAAGTTATCTGTTCTTTAAATAACGGTCATTCTGTATGCTGTGAGATGATATTTCCTTGTATTTTTTCTTTATTTTTAAGGGAGCATTAGATTACATAAATGTTACATAAAAAATATAGGGTATTCCTATATGCCCCACCCCCTCCCACCCCACACTTTCCCCATTAACAACATCTTTTATTAGTGAAGACTATTTGTTACAATTTGTAACACATATTGAAGCATTGATACTAAGAATGGGCCTTAGTTTACATTCTGGTTTATTCTTTGCACCACACAATTTTATAGGTTTTAGGAAAATTCATAATGGTTTGTATTCATAATTGCAATATCATGCAAAACAATTCTTATGTTCCAGAAATGCCCAATGCTACATCATTTTTCCCTCTTCCACCCCGAAGACCTCTGGTGACCACTGTTTTTATATCACTCTTATACATACTTCAACTACTAGAATAATAATAAGCATATTTTAGTCCATAGTTGCAATCCTCCTTATGTTTGTTCCTTCCTCAATCTTGATTTTAGGATGGTCAAAACCACTCTGCTTTTGTTTGAGAGGGTGCTTAGATACCATGGGACAGATGGTTGGAGGTGTCTTGATTACATCTGTAGACATTCTTTGTTTTGGGTGATGAGTGTTGTCTATCATCATCCTTTTGTAGGTTTTTCTGGGTTAGTCTGATGAACTGGAGAGTGTGCTGAAGCTCTGGTGAGAGTCAGGGGTCAACTGGCATATGAACAACCAGAAGATTAATTCCCTAGACAAACATTTAATGGGTATACTGCTAATTATAGGCTCAACTAAAAGGGGCAGAAGAACCATTTGTAGGAAATATATAAATGATTCTAATTCTAATACATTGGAGAGATAAGTTATATACTTCAAGGTGCCATTTCCTGAGGTTCTCTGCCCTGCCTATAGTTTCTAGGTGTCTCTAGAGCCCTCAGGAGCACCCCTGCTTGAAGCATTTCTTACTGTGACACAGTTTACTGTGGCAGTCAGTGTGATCCTCCTGAGACATGCATACCCATAACCTCTGGAATGATCTCTCAATTCACTTTGATGCCTCTTAGCCATAAAAATTTATTTGTATTTAATCCATCACATTTTGTTGTAGGTCTTTTTCCAAATACATTGCTAGATGGCACTTGGTAATAATCTCTTGGTGTTAGGGAACCTCATCTCTGGAAGTTATGTCCCACACCGAGGGGAAAGTAATGAGTGTATATGCTGACTTTGGCTTAGAGAAAGGCCACATTTGAGCAACTACGAGGCTTTCAGGAAGTAACTTATGAAATATATATTACTAAGCAGAGTTTCAAAATTACACGAAGAAGGTTCCTAAGTACACACATCAATATCAAGGGCCAGGCATATTGATCTGTCCTCTTTCACTAGGAACTGTTATGTACTCTAGAGATTCTTGCCACTCAATTAGAAAATGTAGCAGGACTTCCTAGGATGGAAATTCAATGTTCCTTTTGTTATTCTGCGGGTCCCCACTCATGGAGACATCACTCCAATTGCATATGAATACATTCATATTCCACTGAGCTAAGCCACAGGTACACCCCTCCACAGATACCCCCACAGCTTACATGACACATCAGTAATCCTTCCCTGCCACAGTTGGACCATTTCTGCAATCAAAAATGTCTCCCAAAACAAATCCAAATTAAAAATAAGTTAAACAATTTTATTTTGCATTGTGCCTTTCATTAACTTAAGATCTCTAACCTCTGAAGTATATCGACAATTTCTTCTGTGTGTTCCCTCAGGGTCTTATTTTTTTCACTTTGTTTTCCAAGAAGTTTTAGGTTACAGAAAAGTCACATAAGGGATTCCCATACACCCCACCCTCTACCTTCTCAACATCCTCACATACCAAAACTTCCTATATGAGTATGGTACATTTGTTACAATTGATGAACAAATATCAAAGTATTGCTACTAACCGTAGTCAATGTTTTACTCTATAGTTTACATTTTGCACTGTATACTTACATGTTCTGACAAAACGTATAATCGTCTGTATTTGTCAATATAAATTCATGGAGAACAATTCCAGTGCCCTCAAAATACGCTATATTACAACCATTCTTTCTGTCACCTCCCCTTAGAACCTATGATAACCACTAATTTTCAATTTTGGAAGAATAAGGTTCATAATTACATGCATTAATATGGAGGGTGTGACATTATGATCTGCTTTCTTTAATTATGCACTGCCTATATATTGAGAGATTTTTGTCCCTCTATTTGAGAATGTAGCAGGTCTCCCCAGGACAGGACTTTAACATTTTCTTGTTGATTGTGTGGGTCTCCACCCACTGAAATGACACCATATGAAAAGATGGACACATTCATATTTCATAGAAGTATGCCCTAGGTGCACCTTATCCAATTATACCTCATCACTGTTGCCCTGCATTAGTGATCCTTCCTTGTCATATTGGCCAAAAGAACATTCTCACCTTTGTAGTTTCAAGCAGTGTTCAACAAATCCCCAGAGTTCACCTGTTTCTTCCTCCAGCCCTCCTCCTCTTCAATGGACAGTCTAAGCCAAACCACTACCCTCCTCACCCTTACAATCCAGCTCCATCACCCTCACTTACATCTCTGCACCACCATCAGAGCCACCCACAGTCAAACCACTGCTATACATCTTATTATGGCTTTTGTCCATATTGAGCATTGTCTCCCCACATTCTACTACCTTTCTGCCTCCTGATAACCTATCTTACAGACTCTATCTCTATGAGTCTGCTCAATATGCTTAGTTCATATCGGTGAGGTCATTCAATATTTGCCCTTTAGTGACAGGCTTACTTCACTCAACTTAAGGTCTTCAAGATTAATCCATGTTGTCACATGTTTCAATACTTCTTTACTTCTTACAACTGAGTAATATTCTATTTTTTGTATGTACCACATTTTGCTTATCTGTTCAACTATTAATGGACACCTGCGTTGCTTCCAACTTCCAGCAAGAGTGAATAATGCCACTATGAGCATTTTTGTGCAAATAATCTGTTCATGTCCCTGTTTTCAACTCTGTGTTTATACTCAGCTATAGGATTCCTGGATCATATGTCAAGTTTATAGTTATCTTCTTGAGAAATTGCCAAACCATCTTCCACAATGGCTACACCATCCTCCATTCCCACCAGCAGTGAATGAGTGTACCCTTAGACCCATATCCTCTCCAACACTTGTAGTTCTGCTTTTTTTTAATAGCCACTAGTCTAATAGGTCTAATATATCTTAGCATAGTTTTGATTTCTAATACCCTAATAGTGATGCTGACCATATTTTCATGTGCTATTTAGCCATTTGCATTTTCTTTTTGTAAAAGAGTCTATTTATATCTGTTACTCATTTTAAAAATCGGTTGTTTGTATGTTATTTTTGAGATGTAGGATTTCTTTATATATGTTGGATATTAGGCCTGTTTTGAATAAGTGGTTTAAATATTTTCTCCCTTTGAGTAGGCTGTCGTTTCAGTTTTTTTAAAAACTCCTTTGAAGTGCAAAAGGTTTTAATTTTGCAGAGGTCCCATTTATCTATTTTTCCTTTCATTCCTCACTTTGGATGTAAAGTTTAGGAATTCTTTTCCTAATATAAGATCTCATAGATACTTCCCTACATTATCTTCTAGGAGTTATATAGACTTGTCACTTATAGTTAGGTCTTTGATCCATCTTCAGTTAATTTTTATATAAGGTATGAGATAGTGATTCTCTTTCATTCTTTTGAACATGGATATCCAGTTTTGCCAGCACCCTTTTTGAAGAGGCCATTCTGTCCCATTTGAGTGGGCTTGGTGGCTTTCTCAAATATTGGTTGACTGTTTATGTGACATTCAATAGCAGAAATCTCAATTCATTTCCATTGCTCAGTATATCTACACTTGTGCCAATACCATGCAGTTTTGACATCTATTGCTTTGTAATATGCTTTAAAGTCAAGTAATATGATTCCTCCAATTTCATTTTCCTTTTTCAATATGTTTTTGGCTATTCGAGGTCCCGTGCCCTTCCAAATAAATTTCATAATTAACTTTTCCAATTAGGGAAAAAAATGGTGTTGTAATTTTTATTGAGATTGCATTAAATCTGTAAATAAATTTACGTAGGAGAGACATCTTAATGATGTTTAATCTTCTAATCCATGAAGATGAAATATTCTTCTATTTATTTAAGTCATCATTGATTTCCTTCAACAATGTTGTGAAGCTTTCTGTGTACAAGTCCTTTACATCCTTAGCTACACTTATTCCTAAATGTTTCTTCTTTCAGTTGTTATTGAAAATGGAATTTTTTCTTGATTTCCTCCTCAGATTGCTCGTTATTATTTTGTGGAAATGTTACTGATATTTCCATGGTGATCAAATATGCTGTCATTTTTCATAACTCATTTTTCAGCTCTAGAAGCTTTGCTGTAGTTTTTCAGGTCTTTCTACATATAGGAAAATGTCATCTGCAAATACTGAATATTTTTCTTCTGTTTCTTGCATAACTGCATGAGCAAGCAATTCTAACAAAATGTTAAATAAGAGTGAGGACATTGGGAATCCTTGTATTGTTCCAAATCTTAGAGGGAAAGCCTTTAGCATTTCACCATTGATTATGATGTTGGTTGTGGGTTTTTCATATATACCCTTTATCATTGCGAGGAAGTTTCCTCCTATTCCAATCTTTCGAAGTGTTTTTATCAAGAAAGGATGACGTGTTATGTAAAATGCTTATATTGAATGAATAGATATCATATTTAGTTTTTTCTTTTGATTTGTTAATGTGCTGTATTATTTTGAATGATTTCCTTACATTGAACCGTCCTTGCAGAACAGGGATAAAACCGATTTGATTAAGGTTTATAACTCATTTGATGTGCTGCTGAATATGATTAGCTGCTGAATATGATTAGCATGTATTTTGTTGATTTTTAGCATCTAAATTCATTGAAGTGGTCTGTAGTTTTCTTTTCTTGGGGTGCCTTTATGTCATTTTGGTTTTAGGATGATGTTTCCAACATAGAATGAGTTAGTAATATTCCTTCACTTTTATTTTTTAGAAATGTTTATGCAGCTTTAGTATTAGTTCTTTATGGAAAGATTGGTAGAATTCACCCATGAAACCATCTCGTCCTGGGCTTTTCTTGGATTGGAGATTTTTGATGACTAATTAAATCTCCTCACTTGTGATTGTTTAGTTGAGTTCAATAATTTTTTCTTTCATCAGTGTAGGTTGCTTGTGTGTTTCTAGAAATTGTCCATTTCATCTAAGTTATCCATCTTGTTGACATATAATATTTCAAAATATCCTCTTATGATGCTCTTTATATCAGTGTGATCAGTGCTGGTATGCACTCTCTCCTTTTGTATTGCATTTGTTTTTATCCTCTCTCTTTATTTTCTTTGTTAGTTTAGATAAGGGCATGGCATTTTAATTAATCTGTTCAATGAACCAGCTTTTGATTTTGTTAAATTTTTCCAGTGAATTTTTATTTCCCAATTTCATTTAGTTCTGTTCTAATCTTTGTCATTTCCTTCTTTCTGCTTTCTTTGTGATTAGTTCATTGTTCTTTGTATATTTCCTCCATGTGTGCAATTAAGTCTTTGATTTTAGCTCTTTCCTTTTTTTTCTAAATATAGGTATTTCTGGCTATAAAGTTCCCTTTCTGCACTGTTTTTGCTGCATCCCATAGGTTTTGATATATTGTGTTCTAATTTCCATTCATTTCAAGGTTGTTATTATTTCTTTTGCAATTTCCTTCTTGACCCACTGATTGTTTAGTAAGAGTGTGTAGTTTAACTTCCGTATCACTGTGCCTATTTTGATTTTCTATCCCTTAGAACACAGTGAAGTAGTGTTCCTATTTCTCCACATCCTCTCCAGCACTGGAAGATTTTGTTCAGTACTATCCATTCTTTATGGTATGAGATAATATCTCCTTGTCATTTTGATCTGCATTGTTTGAATAGCTAGTGATGTTGAACATCTTTTCATGTGTCTTTTGGCAATTTGTATTACCACCTCAGAAAAAGATCTGCTCAACTCTTTTGACCATAATTTAATGGGGTTGATTGTCAACTTTTCATTCAGTTGTGTAATCTCTTTATGTAATACAGAGATCATTCCCTTAACAGATATATGGTTTCCAAAGATTTTTTCCCCATTTAGTATATTTCCTTTTACTTTTTTATCAAATTTTTTTTGAAGAACAAAAGTGTTTAATTTTGAGGCAGTCCCATTTATCTTTTTTCCCTTTTGTTGCTTGGGATTTTTCTGTAAGTTCAAGTAAACTGACCCCAAGCACAAGATATTAAAGATGTTTCCTTATATTTTATTCTGAGTTTTATCCTTCTAGTTTTTAAAATTTATTTCCTTAATCCATTTTGTATTAATTTCTGTGTAAAGTGTGAAAGAAAGGTCCTCTTTCTTTCTTTTATATTTTTATATCCAGTTTTCCCAGAAGCATTTGTTGAGTAGGCTATTCTGACCCAGCAGACAGGTTTTGACAGCTTTATCAAAAAGAACTTGACCATAGATGTGAGGGTCTGTTTCTGAATTTTCAATTCAATTCCCTTGGACAACCTTTTTATCATTATGCCCATATCATGCTTTTTTTTGTTACCACTGTAGCTACATAATATGCTAGCTAAGTTTTTGTCAATTTTTTAATGTTCTCAAAAAACCAGCTTTTGGTTTTGTTAATTCTTTTTATTGTTTTGTTTTTGTTGTTCTCAGTTTCATTTATTTCTGCTCTAATTTTTATTTAATTCCTTCCCCTTCCTTTGGGAATAGTTGGCCTCCTTTTTCAGATCCTCCAGCTATGTAGTTAGGTCTTTGGTTTAAGCTCTTTCTTCTTTTTTAATGTAAGAAATGAAGGCTGTAAATTTCCCTGTCGACCCTGCTTTTGCTGCAGCCCAAAGATTTATATGTTGTGTTCTAATATTCACTAATCTCAAGATATTTATTGATTTCTCATGTATTCTTTTCTTTGAACCGCTGATTATTTAAGAGTGGGTTGTTTAATCTTCATGTATTTGTGAATTGCCCCTTTTTCTGCTTGTCGTTGATGTCCAGCTTTTATAACCTAATATTTATTGAAAGCATTTTTGTATAATTTTGATCTTTTTACATTTATTGTGACCTACTTTGTGGCCCAATATATGGTCTATCCTGGAAAAAAGAACCATAAGCCCTTAAGAAGAATGAATGTTCTGCTGTTTTGGAATGCAATGTTCTGTATATGTCTATTAGGTTCATTTATCTTATATTCAAATTCTCTTTGTCTTTTATGCATCCTTTGCCTAAATGTTCTGTCCAATACTGAGAGTGGTGTATTGAATTGTCCAACTATTATTCTAGACACATCTATTTCTAGTTTCAGTTTTGCAAGTTTTTGCCTCATGCAATTTGCAGCATTCTCTTTAGGTGCATATACATTTAAGATCATTATTTCATTCTTTTGACTTGCCCCTTTTATTAATATTTAATGATCTTCCTTTTCTCTAATAACAATTTTGTTTAAAAGTCTATTTCAGCTGATATAAGTATAGAAACAGAAATTAAGAGAGTACGCCAATAAGAAACTTGCAATTCAAGAAATACAAAGCTACATTGGTCAAAATGAATGGAACCGAATTGAGATTTCTGATATAGATCCTCACATTTAGAGTCATCTGATATTTGACAAGGTCATCAAGCCCACTCAATTAGGAGAGAATGGCCTCTTCAACAAGTGGTGCTTGGAGAACTGGATATCCATATCCAAAAGAATGAGAGAGGAACACCATCTTACATCTTTTACCAAAATCAACTCAAGATGGATCAAAGATTTAAATATAAGAGCCAAGACCATAAAGACCTTGGAAGGTAATGTAGAGAAGCATCTACAGGGCCTTGTAATAGGAAATTGTTTCATGAAATTCACACCCAAAGCATGAGCAGTAAATAAAAAATAAATAAATGGGATTTGAAAACTAAAAACTTTTACACCTCAAAGGATATTATCAAGAAAGTAAAAATGCAGCCTACCTAGTGGGAGGAAATATTTGGCAACCATATATCTGATGGGAGCCAAATATCCTGCATATATAAAGAAATCCTACAACTCAAAAATAAAAAGACAAACAACCCACTTAAAACAATGGACAATTGACCTGAAACAACACTTCTTCAAGGAAAAAATGCAAATGGTAAAAAGCACATGAAAAAATGCTGGACATCTCTAGCTATTAGGGAACTGCAATCAAACCTACAGTGAGATACTGTCTTACACCCATTAGAATGGCAGTTATTAAAAAAACAGCAGGTATAAGTGTTGGTGAGGATGTGGACAAGTGGGAACACTTATCTACTGCTGGTGGGATTGTAGAATGGTCCAGCCACTATAGAGGACAGTTTGGTGGTTCCTCAAATAACTAACCATAGAACTTCCATAAGATCCAGCGATTCCACTGTTGGGTATGTATCCTGAAGAATTGAAAGCAAAGACACAAACAGATATAGGAACAGCAATGTTCATGGCGGCATTGCTCACTATTGCCAAAAATTGGAATCAACCCAAGTTCCCATCAACAGATGAGTGGATAAACAAGATGTGGTACATACATATAATAGAATATTACTCAGCAGTAAGATTGAATAAAGTGCTAACACCTGGGATAACATGGATAAATATTGAAGACCTTATATTGAGTGAAGCAAGCCAGGCATTGAAAGATGAACAGTACATGATGTCACTGATATGATTTAAGGAAATTGAGCAGTCTCAGAGAGCTATTCTCAGTAAGATAAATTTACAAGTAATAGAAGGAGAAAAGAATGTTGTGAGCCATCACACATACAGACGTAATCTATGGTAAAGTGATAGAGTGTAGTTGCATATTGAAGGGATAGGACAGAAAGGTAATGATATTATTGGGTTGGGTGGTGCAGTGTAGATAAGTGTGTAGATTTGGAAGATTGGGTTAGAAGGTCCTGGATACTGGGGGAAGAGTTGAGAGAGGGACTACATGAACACTGGTGATTTGTGGGTATGAGGTTGAAAGTACAGAGGTGGGAATGCTCTTATGGCAATATGACAAGGAAGTATCACTGGTTTAGGGTGTTGGTTGGGGAGGCATTCGGGACAGGGGGCACCTGGAGCAGGCTTCTAGGGAGTGTGTGAGTGTTCATTCTGACTTAATGTGTTGTATCAGAGGGTGGAGACCAACATAATGAGAGGAAAAGAGATGGATTCCCATCTTTGAGAGAACTGATTTGTTCAGAAATAGGTGGGAGTATCTCGAGAGCAAGGGTGGTTCCTAATAGGGGAGGACAAACCAGTGTGTCAAGAACTCTTGTTGCATGTATCTATGAATCTTGTCATCCAACAAGTCAAGCCAGGGGGTCGTCATGGGCCCTGGGGGCATGGGGTGGGAGGAATAGAATAGATCAAATGGAGTATTTAGTGGTTAGTGGAAATGTCCTTCAATACCATACAGTGATGGACACAGGACATAGTAAATATTTTCAAAATTTATTAAAGTGTAAGGAATAATATGTAAACCATAATGTGAACCATTGACAATGTTTAGTAGCTATGTTTCACTTGTTTTATAACCGTTATAAGAATGCTACCATCCTCATATAAAAAGGTATTAATATGGTGTTGGAGGAATTGTGGAGGATGTTGGGTATATGAGAGTCTCCTGTTTTCTGTGTGTGACTTTGCTGTGACCTAAATCTTCTTTGAAAACAAAATGAAAAATATTGAGACACTGGACAATGAGAGGGGGAAGGTCTCTAAGCACAGATTGGACACCAGATATTGCAGTGATGAAAGGCAAAAGTAAAAAAAAATATATTTTATATTTTTCATTTATTTAATATAGCAATATTTTAATTTTGTTTTATTTTTAGTTTTATTTTTAATTATATATTTTATCTCTTACATTTGAACTTATCATTGTTCTTTCATTTTCCTGCTAATGGTATTCAGCTATTGTAAAAGTTTCGTCTTTGGGGAGGCTTTGGATCACAGAAGGGTTGCAGCTGGGGTGGGGGAGAGTTGTTGTTGTGGGGTGTCAGGAATAAGGGGTGCATGGAAGGAAGTTCACCTTAGCATAAATATAAGGTATGTGAAAATGTTCAGATGCTTAGGGGCATTGTCAAAGTGGGTGGAGAATCACCCACTGTGATATTTATGACTAGCCTCATGAGTCTTTGCTCTGAAATGGAAACTTAGACTGTTGTTGTGGGGTGCCTGGGGGTTGCCTCCTGAGAGCCTCCTTGTTACTCAGATGTAGCCTATCTCTGGTCCAAGCTCAGCATGTGAATGCATTGCAAAACTCGTGGCATGGGCCTTGACTCCTGGGGTTGAGCCTCCCTGGTACCAAGGGATTGCTAACAAGCGACAACTGGCAATGTGATTGAAAAAAGCCTTTAAAAGAAGGGGGTAAAGGGTAAAGACAAAGAGACTTCAAAATGAGTCGGGAGGTCATCCCAGAGGTAACACTTATGCACATCTCAGTAGGATCTCATAGAATTCCAAAGCAGATATCACCCCAAATAGTGGGGCTCCTGAGGGCTGTGGAGAAACCCAGGTCCTATGTCAGGGCGGATAGCTCCAGAGTTTGGTGCCTTGCCAGTGGGCCCTATTTTGGAGTTTGTACTCCTGAGAGTGACAGAGTTGGACTCAACTATGTCTTCCCTGTACATGGCTCATCTGTCCCTTCTATTCAAACCTATACTTGGTGTGGGAGTTTTTAGGTGGACACCCAGAGACTTGAGTCTTTGGGCTCTCCATGTGCCAGCTGGGCCCGGGAACCTCGGTGGAGTTCAACTCTTACTCTACAGCTCATTAGACTACCCCGGAAAACTGACAAGGAGAGGATGATGGACAACGGCCATCCAGGTAATGGAGAGAGTCTGCAGCTGCAGACAGGATAATCCCATTCATCTTCCCTATGAGATATAAGCCATTTCTCAGTTGGAGGTGGAGTGGACATCTCAATCACAGACTCCTCAGGATGAGGGGAAGAGCTATTGACTAGAGTGGACTTACTGGTATTCTACTAAAGACATATTATTCAAGTAAGGGAAGAAATTATAACATTGATGTGGAGCAAGTGGCCACTGGAGATCTGGGGGCAGGGAGATGGAAATGCAGTTGTAATACAGGGGCTTTTTTGGGACTTGGGAATTGTCCTGAGTGACATTGCAATGACAGATTTAGGCTATTTTATATCATTATATAAAATGCAGAACTGTGTGGGAAAGAGTGTGGTCTACAATGTGAACTATGGTCCATGCTTAATGGCAAAGCCCCTTGATGTGTTTATCAATTGCAATTAATGTGCCACACTAATGAGGATGTTTATGTGGGGGGTTGTGGAAGGTGTGGGAGGTGGGGCATATAGGAATTCCCATATTGTTGTGTAACATTTATGTAATTTAAGTATCTTTTAAAAAATAAATATAAATAAAAAATAAATAAAATACCAATAATGTCAACAACAAAAAATTAAGGGGAGTTCAAAGACTTCACAAAAAAAACTCATGGAATATGTTTCCAAAAGAACAGAATTAAAAGAGACACAAAAGAAAGTCTTGCAGCCTGAAAGGAATAAACAAGGGTGAATGACTTAGAGAAGACTGTAAAACTGAATATATCATAAAAGTTTAATTAAAGAGTAAAGAGATAGACAATAATATGATATGACAACAGAAAACCAAACGTCAAAATGGATAAAGCAAATAATGCTTTTACATTAATAACATTGAATGTTAATGGATTGAATCATCAATAAAAAGATAGACTGATGCCATGGATAAAAAAAATACGAGCCATCTCTTGGTTGTCTATAAGAGACTCGCCTCAGATGTAAGGACATAACTAGGTTAAAAGTGAAAGTTTGGAAAAAGATATTCTATGCAAATAGTAAGCAAAAAAGAGCTGGATTTGTGAAACTAATATTAGATAAAATAGATTTTAAATGTAAAACTGTTATAAGTGATATAGAAAATCATTACTTATTAATAAAAGGGACAATTAAGCAAGAATAAATAATTATGCTAAATGCATTTGCACCTAAGCTCAGTGCCCCAGGATATTGTACCCCAAAACCGCAGGATATACAATATTTTCAAGTCTTTATGGATCCTTCTCTAAGAGAGTCTATATGTTAGGTCACAAGATAAGTCAAAATAAATTTAAATGATTGAAATTATTCAAACACTTTGTCTGATAATAATTGAACGAAGCTAGAAATCAATAAAGGAGGGAAAAGGGAAATTAATAGATATATGGAGATTAAACAACACATTCTTAAATAATCAATGCATCAAAGAAGAAATTGCAAGAGAAAATTCAATGAATAATTGAGATGAATGAAAATGAGAACACAAAGTATAAGAACTTATAGAAGCTGTAAATTTTAAAATAATAGAAAATGACCTTGAAGGAAGAATCAAAGAGCTAGTACAATTTTATATTGGGCTGGATAAGTTAAGTACTTTCAAGTCATTAAATTGCTATGCAATGATCAGTTGGCATTTGAGATTCTGAGACCATTAGAATTCCAACTATCTTTGGGATTCTCTCACCTTATGATTTTGGTACCAAAGCCTTACAAGAGCTATCGGTGTAGAAAAAATCAGTGATGTTAATAAAAACAATCTTTCATAAGAAAAAGTCCAAAGAGACTAGTAACATGTTATGGTGAAAGTGCCAAAGATGAAAAACAAAGACAATTGTTACAAGGAAAAAAAAAAATCTTATGGGACATCAAAAAGGCAGTGATGGGGTGAAATTTATGGCTCTCAATGCTTACATTAAAAGAGAAGAAAGACCTAAATTTCAAGACCTAAAGGCACATCTGGAGAGGCTCAAAAATAAAAAACACAAACTAATCCCAAAAGTGGCTGAAGGAAAGAAATAGTAAAGATCAGAGCAAAAATAAATGAAATGGAGAACAAAAATACAATAGAATCA
>JAQZBX010008600.1:0-47774 GCA_029593785.1 Cabassous unicinctus | reverse complement strand
AGAGGGGACCCTAACTAGGCTCGTGGAAACTAATCAAGCACTTCCCACTTCCTGGCCTCCCCAGGGGAGCTGAAGCTCTGATGCTAGTCAGTGCAGAACAATAAAAACGGCCGAATCTGCCCCTTCTGGAGCCAAGCCTCAGCGTCACTGGGCTGCTGGGTAAATCAGGTTTCCTCAGCAGATTCACCTCTCCCGTCAGCCTGGCGCTGCTTCAAGCCGGCTTATCTGCTCCCCAAAGCTATGAGGGGGTCCAGGCAGTCAAATCGACAGTAAAGAATCCCTTCTCCGCCTTCTGTCAGAACCCTCCCTCTCTCAGAGAGTGCTCCCTCTCCCCAGCTTGCCCGGGTTTGGGGCTTATCCCTGGGCAGCTAGGTAAATCAACTTCCTCAGCCGATTTACCCCTCCCTTCTGCCGGGTGTTGATTCAACCCAGCTATTTTGTTCGCCCAAGCTGCAAGGGGTTCCAGGCAACCAAATCCACAGAAAGGAAAGCTCTCTCACCCCTTTGCCAAAGCCCTCCCACTCTCAGAGAATGCTCCCTCTCACCATGCCCTGTCACCTGGTTGCCGGGCGGGAGTCATGGCTCAAACCGGCTTTTTTTCCCCCTAAAGGTGGGGCTTAGCTGTCTGTGTTAACCACCACAGGCAGGCTTAAAACTCACGAATCTCTACCGATCAGTCCACACCGTCGATCTGCGCATATAGATGTCCCAAGCTTCTTGTTCCGTGGGCCCACAGCACAGACCCCCAGGCAGGACCCTGTCCACAATCCGCTGTCCTCAGGGAGCTCTCAGCGAGTGCCCTCCTAAACCGACGCCATCTTGCCAAAAGATCACTCTCTCTCTTCTAAATGGGAATGTGCCCTGCAAGAGACGTGGTCCTCAACTGCCTGCTCCACTTGATTTTTCTTTCTTTCTGAACTTTGTAGCCATTTGAACTCAAGACATTACTTCATCCTCTATCAGCTTTGCTCTGCATCTGCTTTAGCCCCTTAGATCCCTCTATCCCCATTATGCTGAGCAAAATGAAAGCTCCTCCTCATGGTCCATTCTTCTAAGAAAGTGGAGGTTGCAAGTAACACACCATTATCAGTGTCCTCTTCCTCCTCCTCTTCCTATCACCTCCTCACTGTGTTTAGCCTTGTGGTCTTCCCAAGTTCTTTCGCATACATTTGGTCAGCATATCTTCCGAACAAGCCTGTAAAGCTGTTGGTATCTTCATGTCCATTTCTTCATTTGGGAAGACTCCGACCTGGAGAATTTGTAGGATCCAACTCACAATCGGTGATTAAGAGCAGGAGAAAACCAGATGCAGACAGTTTCAGAGCAGCTGATTGTTCTTTGGCATGGAGCCTCTAGAATCGGGACGTGGACAAGAAATCTTGCCCTCTGTCCCCTATCCTTCTAACTGTGCATAATGGCTGAGAGCAACCCTCTGCTGGGTAGGGAGACCCACTTGCAAATGGAACAAGGTATTCCCCAAGTCTGTAGCCGGATGGCCAGGTGATAGCTTCCTTGGGAATTTGTTTCTTGACTGTGTCTGGAGAGGAGGCTGTGAATGATGTTGACAGACACCAGACAACCTCCTGGTGGAAAGAAGTATCCTGATCACTGACTCCTCACCCAGCTTTGGGCACTGCTGAAGATGACCCTGCCAACAGCAATTTCACTTAACTTCAGCTAAAGTTTGTCGAAAGTGCCTACTTTCTACCAGGCCCATGCTCAGGCTGGTCATGGTTTAGAAAACTGAAGTTACCATATAGTGCTCTAATGCTAACAGCACCTGTGTGTGCAATGCTTATGAAGCAGAGCTGGGGTAAGATGGAGGCTGGGAGACATCACCTTTACTCAGGGATCCCTCCCTGGAAAGCCACCGCTCCCTCCCCACCTCCAGGAGACAGCAACAGGAATTAGGGCTACCTACCCTCTGCCTTCATTGTCTTTTCTGGAAGAGGAGAGTCTGTGAGGACTTTGCCATGTTCAGTGGGCTGGCGTTGGGGTCCATTATTCCTGCTCCATCAGGCCTCTGATGTTGGGGTTCCATTCCCTGGGGCTGGTGCTGGGGAGCTAAGTGGAGCATAGAGAAGTGCTCGTTTTCACTGTTTGGAGAGAGAATGTGTCCTATTGTTTAGGAGGTCAACTGCTTTTGGATCCACTTTGCTGCTTTTCAATTGGGAAATGGTTCCCTGAGGGCAAGGCAGGGAGCTGGAAGGATGAAGAGGATGCCCCCGCCACCCCCCCAACCTCTTGCACATCTGAAGATGCTGGTGGAGGCTTGGATGGCCCTGTGTGCTCTGCTGAGGCCTTGGCCACACAGAGAGAGTCTCACATGGGTCTCTGGTCTCTTACAGCCCCTTGTTGGGCCCTGAAGTAGGCATATGCTTGGCACAGCTTCTCCACTCTTCAAGATCCTGAACTAGCAGGTTTGTGTGCTCTCAACTATCTCCTAATGTTCTGGGGCTCAGTAGCTGGATTAAAGTAAAAGACTATAGAATAAATGCAAAGGCAAGAGGGGAAGATGGAAAGGTAGAGAGAGAGAGGGAGAAAAGGGTGGTAGAGAAGAAAACTCAAATTGGAGAGAAGGTGGGAATGAGAGGAGGGAGGGAAAGGCAGGTGAAAGAGGGAGACTATGCATGAATGACCGTGAGAGAGAACTGTCCTCTGTTTGGATCTGCCCTGGCTGCTGGTCTCCATGGTGGTGGGATGTGGTGGGAGGACGATGGCTGTCCTTGCTCATTCCTGGAATGAAGCAGCCCAGGCCATAGCAGCTGGAGCAGCAGGGTATGTAACCTTTGGCTGGTTGCAGAAGACTGTCCCTGGCTACCCTGGTGGATGTGACTGGTGACCATCCTGGTTGGTTAATAGCACCTCTCCTGTCTTCCCAGAGCTCCTGGGTTTGCCCTTTTCATAGCTCGGCTCTTTCTGACCCCAAACTGTCTTCTCCACTGGATTGTAAACTCTTTGAGGTGGCTTTATCTGGCTCAGGGGTCCTTAAGTTTATTGTGCCATGGGTCCCTTTGTGTGAAGACAATGGACCCCTTTTCAATGATGTTTTTAAATGCATAAAGTAAAATACACAGGATTTACAAAGAAAATCAATTATATTGAAATACAATTATTAAAATATTAAAAATGTAATATAATAACAGATATGTTTATTAACACATTATAGAACTGAATATAACCATCATAATTTCCAAGTAGTGATGAGTGTAAATGATACAGCACTATATCTGCCACAACTGTGATGTGATTCAGAAACATCTGTGGTTTCTATTGATGACAAAGCCACAGGTACTCCTACTAAGGGAATGTTAAATTTCAGTTAGCATTTAGTGAACTTAGTGAACATTTTCCATCCAATTTCCCAGGCCCACTGGATTCTATTCAAGGGCCCTTTGGTGGAGACTTTGGACCCCAACTTAAACTCCCTGGTTGGGCCCCACCTTTTGCCACACTTTCTGTTGCACACTCTCCCAGCTCTCTGGCTTTCTGGCAGAGGCTTTTTGAATATATTAAGCTCTCCCTACCTTGTAAGGGTCTTCATTCCTGCTGTCACTTCTGCATGGAATGTTCTTTCAGTCCTTTATCTGGTCCCTCAGGCCTCACATTTTGGCTCAAATGTCACTTCCTCAGAGTGGCCTTCCATAATTGTCCCAGTCTAGATCTTTCCTATTATTCCTTTTTCCTTTTTTTATTAGAGAAGTAGGTTTATAGAAAAATCATGCATAAAATACAGAGTTCTCATACACCACCCTGTTATTAACATCTTGCATTAGTGTGGTAAACATTTGTAACAATTTATGCAAACATTTTTATAATTGTACTACTAAGTATAGTCAAGCATTTACAATATTTTCTATTGTTCTTGCTACAAGACTTAGTGCCTTCTTTCATACTTATGACAATTTATAATTGGTCATCCAACCAATGCAAATAACCCATGCAAACTTTAAGATCCATGGCATCTCCAGTTTGCTCTTCACTGTAAGCTTATAGTTCTCACTATAGTTCTCACCTGACAGTATCTATCATCTAGTAAGAGATCAGCAAGCCACTAAACCATTGTAGAATGAATGAATGGATGGATGAATGAATGAAATGTTGGGACACTATCTAATTTGTCTTTGTACATCCAGGGCTTAGCTCCATGCCTGGTACATAGTAAGTGCTCATTTAATGATAACCGAATGAATGAAAGCCTGGCTATCTGGATAGAGGGTTTGGAGGGGATACTGGGGGTTGGCTGGGGTGGGGGGTGTCTCATAGGTGCTTCAGGGCCCAGCCTAGTCCCCAAACCTTCTCCAAGACACTTATCAGCCCTTGGACTGCCTCCTGGAGTCCAGTGGTTTAATTCACTAGATATTCATTTTTTTTCTGATTTCATCTCACTCTTTCTGATTTGAAAGTGGCTGATTTGGGGGACGTTCTGAGTTCCCTGGCTGCTGATTCTTGTGTAAATGGTCCTCTGGGCCATCTCATCATCAGAGACACCTCACAGTGGGTTTGGTGTTTTGAGGAGCTGGGACTGGGCCATGATGTGAGGCTGAGTCTTCCCAGATGAAGACAGGGAGTAGCAAGATCTTTCTCCATTTGGGGATCTTGGTGCAGGACTCTCCTGGCAACTTCCTCATAGTTTATTTCTGATTTCTTTTGATTCACAAATAATTGTGCCTTTGACAATTCTTTGCTGCTGTTTGTTTAGTGAGCTATTTAGCAGTCTCTGGGCAGTGAGGCAGGGAGGCGTCGGTTGGGGGTGGGGGAAGGGCATGCTCTGAGAACTGAGCAGGGGGAAACCCCATCTGCTGCCTCCATCAAAATGCCTTCCTGCCCAGGACAGGACTTTGTTCTGCTTCTTTTCAGCAGCTTTCACAGGATTGAGTCCTGACCTTTCTCTGGCAAGAAAAAAGCCATGCCAGTGAAATTAAGGCAGAAATCTAATATTCATGAGGTGCTGATTACCCACAAATAGGATAATGTTTTAAAGTATATGGTGTCAGGATTGCAAAAGATTTTGATAAATATGTATGTTTATGGGCCCAAACAGAAGTGGAATAAAGTCTAGTTGTTGAATAATTCCAACTAAAGATCTGATATAGAGCCTGCCACAGCCCATTCATCACGGGTACGGGTTTCGGGTGGGTTGTGATTGTCTAACATAATTACACGTGACATGCAACATTCATGAAACCTAGCAGACATCCCTGCCAACCTGGGACAGAGAAGGGCCTTACTTTGAAGCAGGGCAAACTCCCAAATTATTATTTAACTTTTTGTAGTTCAAGTTTGAGCCACTTTTCATAGGTGTTAATTAAGGTACAGAGTCCCTGCTGAGGGCTGATTAGGTACCTGTTGGAATTAAAAAGTTTTTCTCCCGAATGGTAAATGAACTAAATATTGTTAAATAAAACATTACAGACTAGAAATCGGTTGTCACTCACGCCTAGTTTGCATTCCATTTCTCTTCTTATTCAAGGTCCTTTGGAGGAGGCTACAAGAAAAATACTTACATTTTGCACAAATCCCCCTGTCCCAAATATTTTCCCCTAGTGAAGCCAAACCCATTTTACCAAAGTCTTTTCCATTAATTAAATATACATCTATGACTGAAGGGGAATGTAATCCACAACCTCTGGATTAATTTCTTCTTCAGACATCTGTGGATAATGTTTTTTAAAGTAGCTACCTCATCTGCTCTCACTTTCCTTTAAGTGCTTTTTGGCCAAGGGCAAGGAGATTTGCAGCTGCAATTTTGGGGCCAGCAAACAAATCTGAGAACTGGAGCTGCTTAGATTCTTTTGTTTTGCTGCAAAGCAAGATGTTGAGGTCACAGAGAACAAGAGAGAGGAGGATGCTAATGTCTCCGCAGGGGAACTGTGTTGTCTCTGGACAGTCCAGGTTATTCCAATCTACCCTACACAGAGTTCTCAGATGGATTTTGTTTTTTTATGGACAGCTGTGTCGTGTCATCCTCTCTGCTTAAGACAAAACTCTTTCAGGAATAAAGTCTGAACTCTCAGTGCTCCTGTCCTTATCTTTTTGGTGATCTGGTCAGGCCAGCTGCTTCCTGCTGTAGAAACAAGCCTGGGACTCTCATCTTCAGTGGCTTCCTTGGATCTTCCACTGATGGCAGCCATCCATCGCCTCTGCCCAGTTCTGTAGGGTCAGCCCCAGACCCCATAGACCTGCCCCCGATCCTCCCTATGGAATCTATTTCTTATTTTTCATGACACTGCCCTCCAGCCAAAGACCACCAGGAACATACCCATAGTTGAAAGTTGGTTTTATTACTTGATTCAGTGATTCAGCCAGGGAGAATGCTCACCATGGGTAACCAGGGGGCCCAGTAAGAGGATGTTAGAAAAAGCCTTAATAGGATTTGGGCTTTGGCTGTGTAATTTCAGGGCAGGTCTAAGAAATGCATGTTTATTCTGGATTTATAAACAGGTATCTTAATAAATCGTATCCGTAGGGAAGGTTGACTATAGCAAGGTCAATGGTGTCATTGGTAAAGAAGTGGAAGAGACGATTTTACCAAGAGAAGGAAATGCTAGGTATCTTGTGAATTGCTCATTGCTATCCCCTCAGAGTGACCTTGTCTGATGTTGATGCTCTATGAGCTTGTTTATGTCCAACAGGAGAACAACAATGTCAGGCTAATTCCTAGATGTCAGGGGCTGCTTTTTTTCTTTCTGTTCCCCCCAGAGCACTTGGCCCACACTTTCTTTTGGCACCCTCCACTTCGTGTCTTATGCAGCAGTCCTTACATCATTGGCTGTTCTTCTTACCCCATTCTATGAGCTCCCTGGGGCCCCATCTTGATCCCTTGCATGTGAAGCCTTAGGCTCTTCCTCCATAAAAGCAGATGCAACTGGGCGTCACATCAGAAAGTGGATGGGAAACACTTTCCCATATGTATTAGTCAGCCAAAGGGGTGCTAATGTGAAATACCAAAACTGGGTTGGCCTTTATAAAGGGTATTTATTTGGGGTAGAAGTCCACAGTTACCAGGCCATAAAGCATAACTTTCTTCCCTCACCAAAGTCCATTGTCATGTGTTGGAGCAAGACAGCTGCCGACATTTGCCCAGGGTTCAGGCTTCTTGGGTTCCTTTCTTCCAGGGGCTGCGTTTCTCTCCGGGCTTAGCTCCTGTTTCCTCCACAAGGTCAGTTGTAGGCGATCAGGCGAATGGCTCACTTCTCTTCTCCTGGGGCCTTCTTTCCAACATCAAAGCTGCTTCTCAAAGACTGCTTCTCAAAATTGTTCTTGCCATGCCTTTTATATTTGATTCCCCACCCACCAGGGGGGTGGGGCTCAACGCCCTAATCATAACCTAATCATGCCCAGATTAACAGATCAGTTTACAAGCATGATCTACTTATATTTTTGGAATTCATAATTACATCAAATTGGCCAACGGGTTACACCATACTTAAGGGCTATGGAAGTGAGAGCCTCATCCACTCCTAGATTGCACAGTCAACTATTATTGCTCCAACAATATTATTGCTCCTCACCAACTTGACAAGAATGGGGTGCTGCTCTTCAGTCTTCACGGTGCATCAACAGGCTCTCTTGCCCTCTTGCTTTTGGTTGGCTGTGTCCAATGGGAAGATTGGAGGGAGGAACAAGAGTTGGCAGTGGTTGAGTCCTGTGTCCAGGTTCTGGTAACTTTCCCTGTCTTTACCCCTTTTCCTTAACCCTGCACACATCTCTGTAAACAGTCCCTTTGTTAAGTTCTCCATTTGAGAGCCATCTGTTTCTAGTATGTTTCTAGTATGCATCAGTATGGGCTGATACAATTAGGTTATCACATTAGCTCAGTGAGGTCTGGCCGAGGCTGCAGCCAGGAAACAGGCAAGCTGGGAAGGGAGCCTCAGTCTCCTGATTCTTAGTTTTGCAACCTCTTCCTGGACCCTCTAATTCAGAATGGAGCTAGCTTACCTAGTCATCAGCTCAAGTGACTACTTGTATTCTAGACCAGTGTTTTTCAAGCTGTGGAGCCATGGAATTGGTTTAGAAGGTTATGAACCAGCATTAAAAGAAAACAGAATAGAAAATTTCAGAGTGCATCCCACATAGTAAAGGTAAATATTATTTTGTTAAATTTTGGCTTCAGCTGTGTGTGTTTGTGTGTGCGTGTTATTTGTATTGGGTTCCCATGTAAAATATATTTCTTACTGTGGGTCACACTCAAAAGACTGGAAGCCGTTGTTCTAAAGAGAGCAGAGCAGGGTTGGAAATGCAGTTTCAGCCTTGGCAGAAGCAGACCCTCCTCTTGTACTCTAGCATTCACCATGACCCTCTAACAGTGGATGTATCCCACAGGATTTCTGAAAACCTTGGACCAGAGAACCATTTAAACCTTAGGAGAACTGGTGTTCCTAGGACAGCACTTTGAGAAACACTGTGTTGGGTGCGCTGAATGGGATTGGAGAGCTGGGATCTGCTCTTGGGTGACCCTATGTTGAGGGAGGTCCCTCGGAAAGGAGGCTGCAGCTGGGGAGAAGGGAGAGTGTCTGCCCATGGACCCTATCTCCCTGCAGTCACTCAGCAGGTGCCTACCCAATCTTGGAAATCCATGTCCTGAGGTATGTTGTAATGCAAAGAGAATGAGCTTTGGAGACAGACCGACTCACCAGTTTGTTACTTTGTAATATGTCATTCAACCTCTCTGAGCTGTAGTTGCTTCCTATGCAAAATGTAGACAATAATATCTTCCTCAGCATTGCTGTGGGTATTAAGTAACATATACTAAGACCAACTTGAGTGCTTGACATAGAATTGATGCTTAGTCAATGTTATTTTCCTTCTTTCAAAGTCCTTTTCTTGCTTAAATTGCTGCTATAGTTTCCCCCTTCCCCCCATTTATTGTCTATTATCTGCTTGCATATCCCCAGGGACAAGGAGATCACTACCTTTTATACCAACTCTTTCTATATCTAGGCAGCTAAAGTCTGTCTCCTTGTAGTCTACAGTCATTGTTCTGGTTTTATCTATCAGGGCCTCTTTCAATTCTCCTTAAGGAGCCTAAATATTGGGAAAAGGATGAGAAGAATGGGAAGCAGAAAGTGTGTTCTTTCCCAACCCCACCTCCCCCCTCAGATCAGCCTGAGCTGTTGCTTTCTGCCTGGTCTGTTCCCAGGGTAAATTCCAGCTCCCTCTCTATTCCTTAGCAGGACCACACAGCGGAAACCAGGCACCATTTCAGATCAGAGACTTCTCGTTGGAGCTTTGCAAGAATAACATGCTTCATTTTCTGTAGTAATGTGAAACGTATCTTTTGGAGAAATGTGGGACACACTTGAGAACAATAGTTAATGGTGACCTTCTTTGTGTCCATTTTTTTCACCAAAAAAGAGGGAAAACAATAGATGTTTAGTGAGCATTAAGGGGGCTCCAGGCCTGTAAGGAATTTGGGGCCTTCCAGAGCAGCATGGTTGTAGCTCTGGTGGGAATGAATGAACAGATGGACCAGAAAAAAGAAGAGGCATTAGGCAGGCCAAACAGGCCAAGTGCCCTGCTATCCTTGGTCTCTACCTCCCTTCACTCTTCTTCTGGCAAGTCTCAGAACTTGGAGGAGGACAAGCCTGGAGGCTTTCACAGTGGGGCTGGAGACAGATGTGTAGCCCAAGAAGAAGTTTGCTTGCTTACTCCATAGAAGGTCTGCAGATGTAACCCTAGCTCAGGGGCCAGGGAGACCCAGGGACTCTCTAGAAAACACAAAGGTGTGACCAAGCTCTAAAGCTCCATCTCTAGTCTCATGAAGGAACCCCAAGTTCTCTTTCAACACCTCTGGACTCCCAAATCTCTTGTACAAACCTCCATCATTATTAGCAGTTCTTTAAGGCCCTGGTCTTATATGCTGGTCTTATTCTGTTCCTCAAATGGCTGAGCAGCTATTTGTTCATTTGTTAACTCAATGAACAATTGAGTGAATGGAAGAAAACAGGTCTGTGAGCTCCAGGTTGTCCAAGTGAGTCTTTCCGGATTCTGTGGTTCTCACGGTGGCCAAGCTGGGTTGTGGGATTCCCTGAAAGCCTGAGACACAGGCTTTAGCTCAGCCCCTCTCATGACCAACAGGAGTAGAGCCCCTGGATGTTGAGGTGTACATTAAACTGCGGGAGCTCACCTTGATTGCTCCTCTTCAGCTAAAGAGAATGTCACCCTTGTAATGAAATAGCCTTAGGACTTAAATTATTCCTGGTGAAATGCTTGGTCTGTAGGGGCTAAAACAGGAAGTGGGGTGACAGAGAGGAGGCGTGACATCTTCCAGTCCAGACTTCTTGGGGAAGCATCTCCTTTGTGTGTGGGTGGGTGGATGAAGTAGAGAATGCTCCATCTTGCCTTGTGAGCTTTCTTCCTGTTCCTCCTGTGAGCTATCTTATTGTGCACTATAATCTGGCCTCTTCCATGAGGCTATAAGGCCTTTACTTGCAGGGGTCATTTCTACACCCCATTCTAGATCTGATGAGCCTCACACATGGCCAGGGTCCAATCCACATTTGCCAAGTGAAGAGAGTATTTAAAGGCAAGCAGTGTTCGAATCCTTTTGACTTTCTAGAAGAGCCAGAGTTGGAAACCTTGCAGCCTTTGTCTGTGTTTATTTTTAAGGAACAAGAAAAGAAATAACACATAGTTGTATCTACTGACAGCAAATCAAATGTCATTGTTTGTGTGCTAATGAAAGGCTGTTCCTCATTTGCCCAAATTGCCAATCCCATCGTGTCATACCCATGCTAGATGTTTAAGGAAACAGATGACATATGTTATCATGCCAAATAAGCTGAAACTGTGCCAGGATGGAAACAGAAGGTGTTTGTTTATTTTTAAGTGCAGCATGGCACTTGGAATGACTTATTGTGGTGGGGAAGGAGGGCACCAAGGGGAACAAGGCAGAGCTGATCTTGAAGACTATAAATCAGAGTAAAATACAGATGAGTGGCATCTGACACTGCCACCCCCAAAGAAGACTCAATAAGTTGGATCAGATAAGGCTGAGAATCACCCTCCAGACATGATGGTGCAGGCTAGCTTTACCCCAGGAACTCCCCAAGTGACTTCTTGGACCTGACAAAAATTGTGGGGTGCAGAAGGGCCAAGATTCATAAAAGGTCATTCAGAACTCCACCCTGGGGCTTGCTCCAGGAGGACCCCTTCTCAGCTTGCCCAGCCTGGGCACCAGTTCTGGCTGGGCCCGTCTCCCTCTGAACCTGGGAGGGGTTTCCATGCAATGTTCTCTCTGTTTCTCAGTCAGCAGAGAAACAGCTGAGGGATCCCATATCTTAGACAGCTGAGCCCTTCGATGCAGGAGACAGGTGATTTGCCTTGTTTATTGTCATCGAGAATGTAGGAGAAGCAGATAATGGCACAGAGGCTTTGAAATTTTCCAGTAGGAGTGTGGCAGAGCTGGAAGTGATCTTGGGAACACAGATTCACTTGGAAATGCCATGATGGACCAAACATACACCTCTAATTTCATTTCAAACTCACTCAAGCATTTATTTCCTTTTTATGAAAACCCCACTTCTCATTAAAATTACCAGTTTAAACCACAATCTTCTGTCGAGTACATTTAAGAAATGACCTTTCTTCATTCTAAATGCTATAAAAATTCAGTTTTCCTAGGCTGTGGGCTGCACTCTTGGGATAGGTTTTTTAAAAAAACGTACTGGATGTTGCTTTCAAAGTTCTCTAATTGCCTAAATTAATAATGGCTTTTTTCTTTTGGCTCCTGTAAGGGACAAATGAATTTGAATCTCTCTCTAAAGAATTGAATCTCCAGTTATCTCATTCTGATTACTTTTTGCATTCATTATAGAATTTGAAATGATTTGCAAGGTCACCTCTTCCATCTTCAGCCTCCAACTCTACCCCTTCCTTCTAGCCTCCAAGGGTTTGGTTGAAAAGAGGAAAAGAAGGAAAGTGGCTGGGCTTTTCCATACTGAGGTTGGCTACAAACCCTCCTAGACCAGACATTGTAAGAAACAATTCTCCTTAGGGAAATTACCAACAAATAAACAGAAGTATGAATGCCTTATATTTTATTGTTAAATGAACTACTCAGTCTCACCATCCTTTAAAAGAGAAAAATTTTTAAAAATTGGCTCTTGTGCATGTGCTCATGTGCATGTCATGGCCAGAAGCATCTTAGCTAAAACACTCAAATGCTGCCTTTAAAAACCCCAAAATATAAAAGAAACAACAACACAAAATGACAACACTGTCTGTATTCTTCTCAGGAAAAGGCACAGTAAAGAGGCTGATGACTTTTTTTAGAAGTCTAAGATATTCATGCTAAAGGAAATAGAGTGTAGTTATTGACTTTGAAATGTGTGTAGGCATTTGCTTAATTCAGAGATTGAATCTTTGCTAAAATGGGCAGTTAGGATGATGAAAGAAATTGACTTGTACCATTTAATGGGCAATTTCATCTTTTTAATATAGAAATAACTGGTGCTGTGGATAGCCTTTTTATTCTTTTGAGATCCCTATAACCAAGAAATCTTTCAAATGATCATTATACAATGAATGCCCCGAGGCTTTGAAAAATATTTATTCTGAAATTATGATAAGCTCAAAATGATTCACCAGTGCAAAAAAGAAAAAGAAAAAAAAAGCCATTAAATGCTAGAGTGTAAACTCTGGCAAATTTTCCCTGCTGAAAATAATTGGACTGATAGTTTTTTCCTTTTTTTTAAGTAATAGTGCCCAAAGAGATTTAATGATATTATTCCTTATGGATATGGAGCTTAAGTATGTTTCTTATCTTAAATTTGAAATTAGAGTGACAAGATAATAGAAAATGACATAATATGTTGGGAGAAGTATAGTTTCATTAAATTATAGCATACCAAATTAAGTATCACATAAAAATATTCTCTAGAAATCAGCACTAATTTCCGAATTTAAGTGTTTGGTTGGTGGAAAGGGATAATTTTAGTAGGACACACATGGTAGAAATATTTCCTATCATTGAATATCAATGTGCTCCCCCACCTTCCCCCACCTAGTTCTCTTCCAAGTAGGTGGGGCTGTGTGACTCGTTCTGACCAATGGACTTTAAGTATAAATGCTGAAGAGTTTAAGAACGAATCCACAACCACAGTTCTCTTCTCCCCTGCTCTGGTGGCGCCACAAGTGTGAAGCAGCCTGGGTCACTGTGTCACTGCATGGAGGGCAATGGTCAGCATCAGAATATGCATGTGCAGGAAATAAACCCTTAGATTTGAATCCACTGAGATTTCAGGGTTAAATGGTTATTGCAGGATAGCCTAGGCTCTCCTGACTAATAATCTCATCAAAGGGTGTTGTGAGGAGCTGATAAAGTCCAAAGTCCTCTTTGTGTTGTAGTTTTCTATTGTAAAGAAGCTATTGCGCTTAATTGAATGATGGCTGGACCCGCACATTAAGGCAAAATATCCACTTAATGATTCCTAAGAATTCAAATGGCTAATTCAAGGAGACTCCAGTCCACCATATGTTTCTTTTAATGGCAGATTTCATGTTTCCACCTGCCTTGAGTAAGGTCATTTATTCACTTTGCTGAGGGTTGCTATGTAGCCAGGCATTGTGGATTGCCTTGGAAACTGGAGGTCACACTTCATGGGACATTGTTGGATTTGCAAGAGGCCCTGGCCTCTTTGCTTCCCCTGCCACAGCCTCCAAGGCTGTCATAGTCTCATGGTTCTAGGGAGCCCCATGATGTCCAGGGTGCTGGGATGACTTGCCAGCTTGAAGAGGCTATGTGTGCACATGATCCAACCAAAGGCCTTTTATCAGACTCTTTCCCAGGATCAACTTTTTTCCAAGTCTAAACAGCTTTGTTCAATACCCTCTCTCTCAAGGAACTGGTTGACTTGACCCCAAGGAGCAAAATGTAATAAATCTGTCCTTTGAATTAAAATGGGTGTAGTCCAAATCCTGTGTAGGTGCCCTTGTTACATTTATTCTAACAGAGAGGCTCTTAAAGGAGTTTCATTTCAGCCAGTAGTACCTGTGTAAAAACAAAAAATTTAGATTTCATCAGTTATTTTAAATGTTTGCACTCATCTTAATATAGGTATTACACCTTTCTAGAACCAAATAATTCCTTTTGGAAGTAAACCAGAGCTAGAACTACAAGTTACAGGCTTTAAATTTTTTTTTCCTGCCCTGCTATTAGTAGCCAAACTTATAAAAATAAAAATAGTGGAGTGTGGTGATGAAAAGTGTGAGCCCTGGAGTCCAGCTGAACTGGGTTCAAATCTAGTCTCCTTTGTTTATGGTGAGATCTTGGCCATATAACTTATCCTATAGAGTCTCCACTCTGTGACAATAAAGGGTGAGAAGAGAGCCTTCCTTAGAGAGGTGCCATTTAGAGATAGTCTTTATCTGTATTCAGAACTGTGCCTTGAATGAGCAAACATTCAGTAAATGACAGTTGCTTTTATTTTTTATATTTCTGAAAGAAAGGAAAAAAGACTATAGAATGGCTTATGGATAGTTGTTATGGGAAAAATAAGGAAATAAAAGGTGCCTACCCCCATTCGTCTTTCATCATTACTTCACACTTTAATTGCAATATTGAAGGCAAAAATGTGCACGTGTGTGTGCACGTGCATGCGTGTGTGCATGCATGTGTGTACATGTGTGCATGTGGGCACACAAAAGAATATTTTGCAGAGCCTGGCAGAGGCAGGGGAGGGGTCCATCCTCTTTTAGTTCAGTCTGAATGCTGCTGCAGTGATGGATTACCTGTTCAGGTAGGTCCTGGGCTGACGTGGGGGTGGGGCAGCAAATAAGATATAGATATCTCCCTGTATTTAGATGAGGTGATTGAGGTGGCTAGTGGAACAGCAGGCAAGTCAGTAACCATAACAAGAGGAAAGGCTTCTGGCTAGGTGCCAGACAGCTCTGCTTTCCCAGGGAGCTTGGGGATCGGAGTAAAAGGATGGGGCTTCTTTCTTGTCAGTTGCACTGTCTTGTCACTCTGAGGAGGCTGCTAAGCGGAGATCCACACTTGACAAGAAGCTTCTCAAATCATCTCGTTTCTAGTTCTTCCACGATGGTGTGTGTGAGGAGTGGTGTGAAGACGGCATTTCCTTTTTTGGATCCACAGGAGGGGTGTGGGTTGATTGTCTCTCCGTGGGGACTTGGCCTGGCCCCGCGTTGAGGAGCATGGCAACACAGGGAGTTTTTTTCAGATTCCACAACCCCACACTGTACTGCAACATTGGAATGTAATTTGCAGAGACTTGAGGCAAAGTGAAGTGCAACCTCAGGTGCCCTTGGAATGGCAGGAAGTGGTGAAAATCAGATTGGGGAATCTCGTCTGCCATGCAGTGGCAGGAGCAAGACATGCGTGGCTTTTCTTGTGTGCTAAACTCTATTACTCTGCAGGCATAAATGATGTGCTGTGGATGAACTTACAGCCTAGCACCTGTCAGCTGGGAGAGAAAACATAGTCAGGCACCTTATTAATCATTTGGGGATTAGCTGGAATGGTGGGATAAGCCAGGCATGGCATTTTCCAATGCTGCTCATACTGTGTAGGAGACCTTTTCTGGGTTGTACAGAGGTACATCTGATGCTTCAGATATAGTTATTGGCAAATTACTGACTTCATGCAAGATTTATTTATGCATATTAAAAGAGCCTTGTAGCATGCTACATTTTTAAAATGCTTTTACGTTTAGTGTATTACTTAATTCTCATACAAACTCATGAGGACTTCAAGCAGGGATTGCTGCCCATTTTGTAGATGTCAAGAGTTTTGTCTGGAGCACTGGGCTTACAATTAAACTGGGTACCCCTCAGCAAGTCAGTTCACTGTATGTGTAAATGTCAGGGGTTGAACTAAATGGATTTCAAGCACAGCACTTGATATTTTGGGCTGGATAATTTGTTGTGGGGGGCTGTCCTGTGCAGTGTAGGATGTTTAGTGGCATCCCTGGCCTCTACCCACTTTGTATCAGTAGCACTCCTCCCCAGTGGTGAACCAAAAATGTCTCCAGACATTGCCCAGTGTCCGCTGGGGGGTAAAACACTGGGCTGAGTAATGTCATATTAATGCATAATGTGATCTGGATTTTACTTTTTTTCTTAACTTCACATATCTGCCACAGGGAGTGTTACAACCCAACTCCTGAGTTGGTGAGACCGTGAGACCAAAGAATGCACTTGGCACTTAGTCAGGCAAATGCTTTATTGGGACTTACGGGCAGGAAAGAATCTCTGAAGGCGGTGGTTCAGAGAATGGGAGTGGTGTTCCTGGGAGCACATGTCCCCCCACCCTGGCCCATTGCCAGGGCCTGACTTGGTTTGGGGCATGGAAGTGCAGGTCTCTGTTAGGACCAGGGCTCAGATCCTGACCCCCCCTTCACCCTCTCCTTCCCCCTTTTCCTGCAGGTGTGCATTACTAATTGATATGAAATCAGAGCTCCAGCCTTTGCTCAGTTCTCTCTGGAAACATTCCCATGGATAGGTATAGCCGTTGGCCAATTTAATGTAATTATGAATTCCAAAAATATAATTGGATCATGGTTGTAAACTGATCTGTTAATCTGAGCATGATTAAGTCATGATTAGGGCATTGACTGGGCCACATCAGCAGGGCGTTGAGCCCTACCCCTTGGTGGGTGGGGGAATCGAATATAAAAGGCAAGGCAAAGGACAAAAGAAGCAGTTTTTGAGAAGCAGTTTTGATATTAGAGAGAGAAGGCCCCAGGAGAGAGAAGTGAGCCGTTTGTCTGATAGTCTGCAGCTGACCTTGTGGAGGAACCAGAAGAGCTAAGCCCCTGGAAGAGAGGAACCCAAGAAGCCTGAACCCTGGCAAACGTCGGCAGCTGTCTTGCTCCAACACGTGGCAAAGGACTTTGGTGATAGAAGAACCGCTTTATGGCCTGGTATCTGTGGACTTCTACCCCAAATAAATACCGTTTATAAAGACCAACCCATTTTTGGTATTTCACATTAGCACCCCTTTGGCTGACTAATATAATATGGAAGTAGCAACCTGCCTCTGAGGGTCGCCAATGAGAACATAGAGCCGATTTGAGTTATCTCGCCCTGACCTTAAAACTGCAAATCTAGCATAAACCATCACAAGCTAGCCCCTTTGTAGTCTAGCCCCAGAACAAGTTATAAAAACTCTCTCCCGCCTCCCTTCGCTGCTGCTGTCTGTTTCAGACACAGCCCACCTGCTATAGCTCATTAAAGGCTTTGTTTATATGGGCTCTGTCTCCGGGCCTGATTTCTAAAGTGCCTCCCTTCCTCGGCTTCCCTTCGAACCTAACAGTCTCACTTCAAAGTTACCTTGCAGGAGGGCTGGTACTGGGCAGAGGGTGAAACTTAATTTTGAAATTGCATTCTTACTTGGCTCTTCCCTTCGCTGTCCTCTCCCCTCCCTCCTGGTTCTCCTGGGATTATTTCCATGACAAATTCCTTGTACATGGATCTTGCTTTTGGGAATACCAACCACGTGCAGGCCCCAGGGTCAGGACAAGGGTGGGGGTCAACGAGCAGAGGAGCCTCCTCTCTATTCTACACATGTAATTTATTTGCTGTGGCTGCTCTAGAGGCAAATGTTTGATAAACAAAGATCCAATCCCCTGAAGACAAGAAAGTTATGAAATGTGTCTGGAGGAGGGAGGCCTTCTGGACCACGTTGGTCAGGGAAGGGTCCTGGAGGACAGAAGTTCGGAGGTCAGAGGGCGGGTTTTGACACCCTATGGAAACCACTTAAATCATCTCTGCTGAGCAAGACTTTGATGATGCAGAAAACCCAAATGTGTGCTTCTGATTTTAGTCCTCCCAAAGTCAGGCTCTAGGCATTTGCTTAATACGCACTCAGCCTGAATTACACCTCAGAGCAGCTCTCTCAGAAGGAAGTGGTGGGGGCGGCTGGGCTCTCTGGCTCCATTCTGTGAGCCTTTCTGGCCTCTGTACCTGCCCTCCGGCCCCTCCGCCCAGCCCTTTCTGCTGTCAGCCCTGAGGAATAGTGTGGTTTCGCTCTCTTCAGCTAACTTGATGAATGCCGAGATGCTACGGAGACTTGGGGTTTAAGTTCTGTGACCTTTTCCCAGCCTCTCTGCCAAGCTGCTATATACATGCACAGGAAAACTTGCTATTTAAAGGAACCCTGGGGTGAGTCCTTTGAAAAGATAAAAATCCTTTCTTAATGGGGACAATTACCACCTCTCCCTCCTCCCATCTGCTTTGTGTCAGACTCAACTGCACAATAGAGAGAGACCTTGAGGGTGTGCTCAAGGTCACAGATGATTTTGTGTCAGGATTGAGAGGCCCAGGTGTTTCAACTCCCAAACCGTTGCTGTCTCCTCCACAGTCTTGTTTTTATTATTTATTCACTCAAATTCCTAACATTAGATTTCCTTAAACTAGGGCACTAAGCTCATTTCTTTCTTTTTCTTTCACTCCCTAGAATACCTGCATACCAGACCCTGTGCTGAGTGACATGGGCAGAGCTGTGTAAGAAGACCAGCCCCCAGGCTGTTTTCGCATTGGGGACCTCCCTGCAAATGTGATCATGAATGTACCCCGAGAAGTGAGAAGCGGAGACTTGATGGAGGCCCTTCTGGAAAAAGCTCTGGGGCCAGGCTTTCAACCAGCCCTGATGACTCAAAGGCCAACCCCACCAAAGCTTGCTATGGTCTGGTTCACTCATTGTTTGGAACAATTTAAGTTAGTTGCCAACATTTACAAGTTGGGGAATTTCACATAATATCCAGATGTCCAGTGTCTCTTGAAAAAAATAATTTTGGCTACATTAGGCCTATATTCTGCTCTGGATCAGAGTAGAAGCTGCTTCCTTCAAGTTAATGCATGTGCATGTCAGTTTGCCACAGTCCGCGCAACTCCCTATTGTCTTACACCAGATCTGCTTCCTCCTTTTACGTGTCCTGCCTGGCGGCTCATAGCAGTGCAGCATCACTAAGAGCATGGGCTCTGCAGCCAGATGGCCTGTGTTCATATCCCTGCCTTTCCACTTCTTGGCTGTGTGATCTTAAGCTAATTCCTGTTATCTTTCTGTGACATAGATTTCTCAAGTGTAAAATAAGTCTAAGAATAGAGGCTGCTCAAAAGATTGTTGAGGGAAATAAATGAATTATTATATATAAACAGCTCAGAACAGTGCATAGCATATTGTAAGCCCTCAGTAAATATTAGCTCAGTAGTAGTATCTCTCTTCTACCCAGTATCAGACTGTGGCTGCAATTCGGCAGCCATTTGGCATCATGGTCTTCTTGGGGCTTTTGGTAGGAGCTGTGAGAAATGACTGTGCTAGTTTGAGCTACATCCTAGGTCTGGGGAAAAAGACGACTAGCTGAGACCAATTCTCAACAGTACCTCTTGGAGTTCAGATTCCTATTTGGGAACTGAGAGGTGTCCGTACAATATGGATTTTTGCCTGGATGTCAAAGGGGAGACTTTGTGACATGGAAGTACCATGTTGGAACTCAGGAACGGTGAGGACCCAGGAAACAAAATAGCTCCTACTGACTTGCTTTCAGAAGGATTGAAGAGAAAGCTGCTTCTGTAAATGGACAAATCTGTTTCTTTATAGATCTGTCATTGCTTTTGTTCCTGGAAGGAAAAAAAAGAAAGGCGAGAAAAGGAGGTGAAGACTGACAGATTGTGCGTTGCTATTCCAGCAGCGTCCCTGGATGCTCCACATCCATTTCATACCACCCCAGTCAGTATATTTTCAACAGGCAATGATGCAAAAATGATGCAAAAATGCCTGTGTACTCCAATTTTATTGTAGTCAGGCAGCATTTACGGGTTTGACTTTCAACTGACCATGGCAGGAAGTCTAGAAGCAATTATAACCAACACCTGCTGTATCTGTGCTTTGGGCAGGAGTGACTGATTCCAGGCCTTCTGTACAGGAGTGTGTTTCCTATCAAATGAGAATAATCACAATGACAGCCCCCACTTCCTCGCTATCTGGAGGAGCTCAAGGTGCTTCACTCTGAAAACCCTCAAATTATTGACAATTCTTTCAGTGAAGATAGCAAATTAGTGACTGGAAAGGGAAATGTAGAAGATGGCTATTGTTGATGTTAAAAGACAAGTTTAAACCACTTCCACAGAACATCTCATGAGTGCAAAGTATTTGAATAGAGAAAACTATTGATCTAAAATTGAACAGAATCTGAATTTAGACAGACAATGTTTGTGGCCACTGATATGCCAAGATGAAGGCTGGAGAGAGAACACAGTTTTTGTAACAGTTTAAATTGTTTAAACAGATTTAAAGGTTTAAACAGATTTAAACCCAGGATGTGTTTTGCTCTTCTGAGAAATGATTTTTGATTCTGGACAAATCTCTATTTCTACTTGCTCTAGTGCTTTTCCAGATAGTTGAGGAATTCTTGCAGGAGGAGTGAGGAGACATGGGAGCTGGGCTCACCTCAGGAAATCATGTGTAAAGGGCTTTTTCTCACTCAGAAGCAGGCCAGTTTCACAGCTGTTCTGTGCAATAATAACTCTTATCTCTTGCTTCTGAGTCTTGGCATAGCTGAGTCCTGAGAGGCAAATGAAGGTGAAAAATACCTAAAGGAGCCCTGGGTACTTCTTGGCTACCATCCTGCACAGCTCGGTTTTATTTGGACCCCAGTTTTACTCTCTCTCTGTTTTACATGGAGCTTAAAGAGCTAAAGACAGGGCCAGATGGGCTGTAGATCCCTAGGCAGACAGTGAGGGTCTGGGCAAGGCAAAGGAAGATCCATACACAGGCTCCTGTTTGGGAGATTAAATCTGAGTTTTTCCCAGGCCAGGCCTGGTTGAGCAATGGGGTTGTTAAAGTCAGAGCTGGAGAAATGGTTGGACTCTCCCATTGATCAGGGACTAAATGGGCTCTTGGGCCCAGAATTTCTGTTACATGTGTCCCTGAATCACAAAGCAAGTGCTGAGCCAAAAGTATTTAATAATAAGGTAAAAATTTGGTTTGCGAATCTGTTCTCTGATTCAAATATTTCAAAGGACTTCATGCACAGACATTTCAATATTCAGAAGCACAGCAGGGAAAGTAAAAGACACTGCCTTCCTTCTTGTCCCCCTTTCCCGGCTTTCATGGATTTCCAAGGGGCCGCCCTGAGCTGAATGCTGGTTAAGTTTAAAGACAGGCTAGCTCTGAACGATTTGCTGTGCCTCTATCTTTTGTAGTAAGGCTCAATTTCTTATCTTATGACAAGACGCTGAACACAGAGATATGTGAGCCTTTGTCCTTTTCCCGTGACCTTTGCTCCTCAGATATACCTGTGAGAGCCAAACTGCTAGTGTCTTGAGATTAAATTCCTGTCCCACAGGAAACATCTGAAAGTTTTATTAGAGCTCTGGTGTGTTGTGGGAGCCCCTCTTCCTAACCTCAGGTCTCTCATTTGCCATGGCTTGCAAACTCCAGTGCCCACAGGCTCAGGCAGTTACTATAAGCAGTCATTGTGGGTGATAACAGGGAATGGTAAGGACTAGGGCCATGGGCTGAGCCCTGTGCACTGCCTGAATGCAGTAACTCCATCCCTGCATTGCATATGGGAATGTGGGCCCAGCCTTGCAAGAAATCCATATTTTTATCTAAAACCTCCCTATTTCCCATAAAACAAATTCAAAATTTTGATAAACACTTAGCAGGCCAAAGAAAACATGTTTGTCAGGCAATCAGTTTTTATTTTTTTAAGTTTTTAAATTGTTTTTATTTTTAAAGGAGCTTTAGATTACATAAATGTTACTTTAAAAAATATAAGGGATTTCCATATGCCCCACTCCCTCCCCCTCCCACATTTCTCCCCATTAACAACATTCATCATTAGTGTGGTACATTTGTTACAACTGATGAACACATATTGAAACATTGCTACTAACCGTGGGCTACAGTTTACATTATAGTTTATACTCTGCCCCACAAAATTTTATAAGTTGTGACAAAATATACAATGGCTTGTATCTGTCATTGTAATGTCATGCAGGCAACTCCAATGTCCTGAAAATGCCTCCATATTACACCTATTCTTCCCTCTCCCATCCCTCAGAACCTTTGGTGGCCACTGCCTTTATATCAATGATAAGAGTTCTTCCATTGCTATAATAATAATAAGTCTATAGTAGAATAATAATAAGTCTACTTTAGTCTATTGTTCATGCCCCAATCATGAGAATTTTGGGATGTTGATGCCCATTCTGCTTCTAATTGAGAGGGAGCTTAGATCCCATGGGACAGATGGATGAAACTGTCTTGCTTGCAGTTGCAGACTCTCTGTTCCTTGGGATGGTCATTGTTCATCATCATTTCCTTGTTAGTTGTTCTGGGTGAGTTCAATGAATGGGGAAGTAGATGTTACAGCTCTGCTGAAATTCAGGGCTCAGTTGGCACATGGATGGAACCAAAGATTTAAGTCTCTGGGACATATATTTATCAAGTATAGTGCTAATTATAGGTTCAAATAAAAGGGGCAGAAGAGCCATGTGTAGAGAACCTATAAATGAGTCTAACTCTGTTACACTGGGGAGCATAAATTCCAAAGTAAGGCCCACTGACAGGGTGTTGAATTCCTGAACTGTCTGCCCTGCGTATAGTTTCTGGATGTCTCTAGAGCCCTCAGGAGCCCCACTATTTGAGGCACTGTTTACCGTGGCAGCCAATGAGATCTTGCTGAGACTTGCATAAGCGTAACCTCTGGAATGCAGGCAGTCAGCTTTTAATTTCTGCTTTGGAAATCGGAGCAATTGAAGAGTGTTTTACGAAGTTTATGTATTCCAAATGGCCATGGGCAGGTGAAACTGCAGCAGTGAGACTTGTTCAGTGGACTCTGCACCACTCCAGTCCAGAGGTGACCAGGGCCAGACAATGATGAATGGGACCTGGATTGGAGAAATATTTCTGAACTAGAATCCCAACCCTTAGAAACTTTTTGGGTTTTGGGAGGGGCAAAGAGGCATAGGTGGAGAAAGACACTGATATACAATTCTGTCTTGAACTTTGTTTCATGAATGCTTCCAGGGTCATGACCCCTGGCCTGGACACAGGCCTGCTAATACCGTCTTACCCGTGCCTGGTTCTTCCACCCTCCCCTAGTTCCCATACGCATTGCTGCCAGCCTTGGAGTAGCTACCAAACCCAGGCACTTTTTGCAGAGACGAGAAAATGTCTCTCTACCCCCAAGAGCAGGTAGTTTCAGGATGATGGATATGAGATACCATGGAAAGCAAATCTGTTATTGTCCATGGTGCACAAAACATGCTGTCACAGCGAGGACTCATAATAATCCCTCAGTTTCCTAAATTGCTTTACTGCTGCTTTTTTAATTAAGCCCCATTAACTTGTCATATATTGATAACAGGGATGACCCTGAAATAGATGGATAAATTAAAGATCTCTTTCGTTCTGTGCTTTCATGTGAATGTGTTAATTATTTTTGTCATTAGGGAGAGTGATGGAGGGATGGAGAAGTACCACATGGATTTTTGACAAAGTGTTGGTGTTTGCTGCTAGAAACTCAGTGTATGTCAGATATAATCCTTCACCCTTTAATTTCACAGTCAGCACCCAGGCACTGAGCTGGGATTTCTGGTACTAAATAGTCCCCATCACAGAGGCTAATGGGGGCATGGAGGGGCCACAATTTTGTTGTAGCAGACACACACTGGCATTTATAGGAGACCAGATCTGATCTCCAGATGAGTTTTGTTTGAAAGTACATGGTTGACTCACACACTAGTTTTTCCAATAAAATAATTATTGATCAACATTTTAAAATAGGGAGATTTCATATAAAAATCTGGATTTCTGAAAAACTGGAAGGTCTGACATGACTGGTTTGTCTGCTGGATGGCAATGAGAACTGAGGAGTGACTGTCCATTCCAAGGGACATGTGCTGGCCATTTTACCACAGTCCCCTCCACGCTCCCTTGTACCTCAGTCACTGAACCTTTGTCATTATGCTTGTGCTGTTTTTGCTTGTTTGGTTTTATGGGAATATTAGGGGGCAAAGGAAAATATTTCTGGTATGTATCACTATACGTATAAAAGTTTGTATATATTTTTAGTAGAAAAAAATGTAGGCCAAGATGGGTCATGTTTTTTCAAGACAACAGAGATAGAACATGTATCTGTGAAGCAGTGAAGGCTGAAGCCAGCCGAGCGTTACAGGAAGCCGGCCTGGAGCAGCGGTTGATGCCCCGCCAGAGGGGCTGGATCAGAGTTTGGAATGTTGCCTTTCCGGTCACCTGTGGCTACGAGTTAGGGGGTACAGGAACACAGGATTGGATTTCCAGAAAACAAGTTGTAATGGTTCATAATAAATAGGGTCAATTTATCAGGTGATTTTATTTCCATCTACTGAGTATTTATTTTGTGCCTTCTAGGTGCCCAGGCCACAGTTCCTGAGCCTGCCTACTTTGTGAAACTGGAAATACTCCAAAGTTACTGAAACCAAGCCTAGAAGCAAGGAGCATCCAGCACCCCAAATGTCTGGGCCAGAAAATAAGTGCTTCCAGAAGGAAAGCTCAGGAAGGGGCTCCCATTGACTGGGAAGTGCAGGAAGACTCTTAGGCAGCAGAGAGACTTGAGAGTGTTGGGAAGCCCTGTTCTCTCCTGTGAGGGGCCCCTGGGTCTCAGTGTATTTACCTGAATGGTGGGCTGTTAGCCCTGGGCCAAACAGCACCAATGTTTCCAAATGAGCAGCTTATCCAGGGTCCCAGAGGAGCCCTTTGAGAACCCTGGGCTTTGGGCTTTGGCTCCTGCAGAAGAGTAAGTTCTGGAAATTATGAGAGGCACCCACTGAGGCAGTGATGACGGGGAGGGCTGGGTTTGAGGACTGCTCCTCCCCTCCCCTACTGCCCACCTGCCACTCTATTTCTGCGGGGCCTCCACTGTGCCTTTTAAAGAATCACATAACAGGATTGTTTTCCCGCCTCAGGCTTTGTTCATGGAGGCACCCAGGCTGGCCAATGGGGGGTTAGCAGAAGCTTCCTGCCAATTTGCCCTTCTAATTTTTTACCTCCCATAATGTGGACTCAATGGGACCTGAGCCTTAGGCCACACCACTGCAGAGTAGGGGTGGGGCTGGCAGGATGGATCTCCTCTCCCTGTCCCTGCAGGAGGACTGAGCAATTTCCATGCAGTGGCTACCCTGATCCCTTGCTCCCCTGCCTGCAGGCTTTAAGCGCTAAGCTTCTTGTCTGACTCAGGAAAAAAGGTTTGCTTCTCCTGGACGTAGGAACAGCAGGAGCCAGTGGCAGGTATTACTGGCCTCGGTCCAGCTGAAGATTTTCCTTGCATGTCCTCCTGCCCGGTGCTTCTAAGGGTCAAGAGCACAGTAACTGCACAGTGAGAGGCAGAGACGTGGGGTGAGAGCAAATGCTGGGCCTAGGTGCAGTTCTGTGATCAGCCAGCTGTGTGGCCTTGGGCCAGTCCTAGACCTCTTTTAGTTTGTCTCCTCATCTACAAAGTAGGGCTCCTCCACTGTTCACCCTGCTGGTGTCACTGAACTCTTGGGAAGGGTCAATAGGAGAATACTTCAAACAGCTTTGTAAATGGCACAGGTGAAATAGACATGAGATGGTGGTGATGGCCATATGGGTGATGATGCCGAGGACTAGTTCTCTTCCAGTCCAAGGGTACACCAGAGATGGCTTCCTGTTTAAACAAGGGGTCCACTGTTGAGCTTTTCTCCCTCTCTTGTCATTTCCCTCTCATATCCTTCCAAAGCTTCTTGGCTTCTCCATGCCCAGCCCTGGCCTTCAGTTTTGGCCAGAGCCAGTGCCTTCAGAAAGCACATGGCTAATGGGAACAAAGGCAACAGGCAGGAAGGTGCTTTTGGCCTTGGTCCTTTGGGAAAGCCTGCCTTCCTATGTCTCCAGGCCCTGCCAGCCCTCCATGGCAGTGGGAGTTATCTTTGGAACAGCCCTATTTGCCCTGTATCGGGAGGACAACCCATCCCTGGCTTGTGTGCCTGGCCGCTCAGCCCCGGAGGATCTGGAAGTTGTGCTCCTGCTTTGGTGAGTGAGAACAGCAATTTAGGTTCCACTGCATGGCTAACGGTAGACTTACCCCAGCCGCATCCCATTTCTGGTACCTAACTTGTATACCTGGTGAGCTTACATTTGCACTGCTCATCTGTTGAGTGGCCTGGGCGGGCACTTCAATGGCAGCCACCTGCCTCCTGGCTCACAGCCCCTGCTGCCCCTGCCTACTCTCACCCTCTTCTTCCTCAGCTGATCTGCAGCCAGATTTCAAAGAAAAAGAAACGATGTCCCTGGTGTTCCTACTCAGTCTTCTCCCTGGGGATCCTTTCCCTTTGCTTCCAACCTCTATGCCCTGTCCCTGTCCTAGGGTTAGGTTATTGTGTTACTCTGTGCTTAATTATGGTTTGCTTCATTTGCATGTGACATTTTTCATTATTATGTCATCAACATGAGACAAAGTCCCATAACTTTAGCACTCAGGGGAGTGGTGGACTATCTTGTTATTGACCCTTGTTTGAACTTCAGCCGTGTTCTTGGGGTGGCAAGAATGTAGAGTTCTTGTAGCCACCTTCTCACTTCACCGGGCATATTGACCAGCTCCAGGACACTGTGGCCATTTGCCCCCCATCAGCAGGTGAACTGTTTTCTGCTGAAGCAGAAATCCATGTAGCAGAAAGAGCACCGGATGAAGAGTCAGAGCATTGGGTTTTACTCTTGTCACAGCATAATTTCATCATATCTTTTGTTTTTCAGTCACCACACACTAATCCTTTGAGGCTTTATTTAGTTAACCATTTTCCCATTGTTGACTATATAGATTGTTCCCCATGCAAAAGGTGGAGTTTTCAAGTTAGAAAAGCCCTTGGAAGTACAGGCTATTTCCGAGGCTGAGAGAGATGAAATGAGAGCAGGGTAGCTTGCTGAGGACCAAGCTATCGTCCTCACCCTCTACACCAACTAGCTCACTCCAGGCCAAGGAGGCATCAACATGGCTCCCCAGTCAATACCCTACTGGCCATTGTCCATTTCCATTCATAAGTCTGTGGGGTTTTGTTTTCTGCCAAATGTCCTACTTGCTTTCATCCTGCATCCTGTAAATAAGATATTTGAAAGAGTAAGAGCCTCGGGAGTAGAAATTGCTGTGGCCTCCATCTCTTTCTCATCAGGAAAGCCTAGTGGATTCTGGCAAGAAAAGGCTCCTCTTTGCTTGAGATGGTTAAATGATATTAAAAGAAAAAAATTTAAATTTGATTAAAAAAATTGTTGGAAATAAGGAGAAGCAAGGCAGATGACTGCTAATTCGATTCATCATGCCTGCTGCAAAATTGAAAGAACTAAAATTCTTCCTGTGTCTGCCTATCTCTTAAATATATCTTGCCTTGCTGCTGAAACCGGTGGTAGAAATACGTGCTCAAGGGTCTTTTTCTTTTTATGTAAAAGTTATTTTTCAGACGCAGTGTCAAGAATATGTGATTTGTTTGGAAACTTGAATTATTCAAGGACTATTTGACTGGCAATTCAAGTTCCTTTCTCTTTCTTTTTTTTCTGGCTTTCTCTGTCTTTTTTTTTTCCTCCATCTTTCCTACCCTCTCCGACCCTTTGCTTTTTTGTTCTCTCTTCCTTGCTTTTAAGAAAATTCTTGCCTATCACCCTGGATTTATGTCTTCTCCCAGGGTAATTCTTGCATGAGGCTTGACCAGCCACGGGGCTTGGGGCATACACTGCGTTCTGTGCCTCAGGTTCATCTTCATCCTGGCTCAGCTTTAAAGGCACAGTCACAGGTCGGAAGACTTTGGAAGAGAAGCCAGTGAAGGATGAGGTGCTATAAGATCCTGACATTCTGGAAGAAGAGCTCTGCTATTTGCTCAGTTCAAAGACAGACCTGGGATACCCCGGGGGCAGCAAGCCTGGGTCCCTTTGCTGCTCCTGTGAGGGGAGCAGGTCAGGCCACTAGTTCTTCAGAGTCCTTGGAGCTGGGGGACAATGACAGCATCTAAGCAATATCTGAGAGAGCCCCTTATTCCTTATTCCTTTCCTCCACCTCAGCTGCTTTGAGCTGCCTGGGGTGGGGGTGGGAGGCAGTGGGCAGGAAGGACTGATGCAGAAGCCCCTGGCTCTCACCCCATCTCTCAGGAGCCATCAACAAGCACAAATCCTGGTAATCGGCAGCCATAACCTAACAAACCTAGGCCTGTGCTGTCTGACCATGTCAGGGGAAAGGGCAATGAGGTAGTTCCTGCTGGGATGCTGTTAAAAGCAGAGCCACAGAGGAAATGTTCTCTACTCTAAAGTGGAACCACAGAGACTTCATACAATAACAGTTTGCTGGAACAAAACTACTACAACATTTAAATAATGTTTTTTTGGTGGGGGAAGGGAGCAGGAAGAATTATAATGATCAGAGAGTTAATTTTATTCATTGCTCTCCTTTGGTGGGAATTCCTGTACAAGCTCTCAGTTGCTGTTGACACAGGGGGGAGAAGGAGATCCTGGGAAAAAAGCCTCTGTGTGTGTGTGCATGTGTGTGTAGGGAACATGGTTTGGGGCATGAAGAAAGCCTTAACTAGCAATGCATGTCTGCTGGGGGGTTTCAAAGGGATCACGGGCCACCCCCAAATATTTGGAAAAGCAGCATGAGTCTGCCTCCTTTACAAAAACAAAGCAAATCAAACCTGGTGTAGGAAAACTCAGCCAATGAGCAAATAAACTTTTGAGCATGTGTTGTGTGCTGGACTCCCTGCTAGTCATTGGTGAGGTGGGGTCCTAAAAAGAGATAAACAAGGGGATGAGCCCCCTGACCTTGAAGAGCTCCCAGTCTGGCTGGGAAGACAAGGTGCACAAGCCTAAGGAGATAGTTAGCAGGGCTCTCTGAAGCCATTCTCCTTTCCAGGCTGTTGAGACTTGTGCTGGACCTGGTAACTGTGATCTTGGGAAAAGCTTGGTGCTCAGTGCTAAGGGATTCAGGGAGATACCTACGCATAGGGCAGCCAGGATGCATCAGACAGTCCTGCTTTAGCTGTGAGTGGCAGAGATGCATTGATAAAGGGGAATGTATTGGCTCATAAACTGTAAAGTCCAGAGGGAGAGTTTGCTTCAGGCAGGGTCTTTTCCCATCTTGACCACCTTCTGTATTTGCTTCATTCTCAAGACAATGTCCCCACGTGATATCAAACACCATCTCCAGCAGCTCCAAAGCTGTATTCTCCAGACAAACTTTTCTTTCCCAACAATTCCAGCAAAAGTCCTAGGCTCTGATGGAGTCACATGCCCTTACCTGAACCAACTACTTGACAGGGAGATAGAATTTCCTCTCACAATAGCCATGCTTTGGTGAGAGCCTACCCTTGGAGCTGAGAAGAGGGACTAACTGAGCCCCATCCAAACTGCAAGTATAGAGGCTAGAGAGAAAATGGGTTCCCAAGGAAAATGAGATGCTGAACAAGAAGGGGGGATGGTTTTTGGTAGGGATAAAAAAAACAAGAGCCATGCCACTATTAAAAAGAAAACTGTAAATGTTAGAAAGGATGTGGAGAGATAGGAATGCTTAGTCACTGTTGGTGGGAATGTAGAATGGCACAGCCACTCTGGAGGACTGTTTGGCAGTTCCTAAGAAAGTTGAATATAGACTTGCCATGTGACCTGTCACTACCATTGCTCGATATATATCCAGAAGAACTGAGAGCAGAGACATGAACAGACATCTGCACACCAATGTTCATAGTGGCATTATTCACACTTGCCAAAAGCTGGAAGCAACCCAGGTGTCCAACTGATGATTGGATAAACAAATTGTGGTATATACACAGGATGGAATATTATGCAGCTGTAAGAAGAAACGAAGTCATGAAGCATATGACAGCAAGGATGAACCTGGAATACATTATGTTGAGTGAAGCAAGCCAGACACAAAAGGACAAATACTGTATGATTGCACTATTATGAACTAAATACAGTGTGTAAAGTGATGGAGTTAATAATTAGAATATAGGTCACCAGAAAATAGAATGAGGTTAGAGAACAGAAAGCTGAAGTTTAATGTATGCAGAATTGGTAAAAAAGGTTGTTTGTAAATCTTTGGAAATGAATAGAAATGGTTAAAGCATATCAGGGTGTTTGTAACTAGCAGTGCTATTGTATGGGTATAACACTGGTTGAAAGGGTAAGGCCAAGGTCATGTATATTCCTAGAAGGAAAGCTAAAAACTGTAACATGTTACTGTATGTGACAGTAAAACCTTATGTAAAACACAAATATGGGTGATATTGCTTATATAAAACCGTTTTTACAAAATAAAAACACAAATATACTAGAGAGAAGGAAAAAGAATAGCAGTCATGTATGGCAGGGGAAGCATAGAGAGATTGAGAGGTGATGAGTTTTGATTGTTGGTTTTTTGTTTATTACTATTATTGGAATAATGAAAGTGCTCTAAGAATGATTGATGTGATTAATGCACAAATATGTGATCACACTTAATACCATTGATTGTATAGTTTGGATAGATTTATGCTTTATTTATAAAATAAAATTGATTTGTTAAAAACAAACAAAAACAACAACAACAAAAACCAAGAGCCTTGCACTTCAGAGGGAAGCTTCCTCAGAAAGGGTGGGACTTGAATAGTGTTTTAGAGGATGTCTAGGATTCATGGAGAATGGAGAGGGTATTCCAGGTACAGCATCTGCAGTGAGCAAAGGCATCACAGGGGAATATGAAGGCATATATGTTAGAAAGGAGAATGGTTTGACGGGAGTGGAGTATTTCTGAGACCAAGAAATTTTGAGCAGGAAAGAGGTGCAGTCAGAATTGGGCTTTAAGAAGATCAGCTTGGCAGCAGATGGGCTGGATGTGAGAATGAGAGACAGGAGTCAGGTAGAAGGCCTCCACAGCAGACCAGGGGTGGGACAGGTGGTGGCAATAAGGAAGGAAAAAAAGGAAGTGGCATCAGTTAGCTATTGCCAAATAATGTTGTGTTATAACCACTTCAAAACTCAGTGACTTAACACAATTTATTCTCACTCATCTGCAGGGTAGCTGGGAATAGGTGACGCAGGCTGCAGTCAGTTGGCCTTGGCTCCAAACTTCAGTTTGGATCCAGGTCTGTTCTGTGGGTCTCTCATCTTCCTTGAACAGCGAGCTAGCTGGGGAATGTCATTCTCATGGTGGTGTCAGAAACATAAGAGCACAAGCCCAACTAAACAGCACACTTTAATTCCCTGCTTGGGTCAAACCTGCTAACATCCCATCGGCCAAAGCAATTACATGGCCAAGCCCAAAGTCAAGGGGAAGGAAGTACACTCTGTTTCTGCTTGGAAGAACTGCAAAGTGACTGTGTTCCCTGGGCACAGGGAAAGGTAAGGGATTGGTACCAAACAATGTTCACTAAAGGGGTGAAAAATATTTCAAGGTAAATTTTCTCTATTTAGCGGGATTAACCATAAAGATCTCCTCTTCCCTTTTAACATTGTACTTTTACTCCTTAATTTTATTTTTAGTTACAAAATATACAGACAGTAATGTAACAGGCACCTGCATACCCAGCATTCTGATTTAACAGATGTTAATATTTACTTTATGTTCTGTTTCTTCTCCACCTGCCCCCAAAAATAAAATGTTATTGATTCTATTAAGGGTTCATCCCAATATTTGTCACCTCATTTTACCATACATGTTTTTATACTTTTATATGCTTTAGTTCTCTTAAATATGCTTTTATTAAAAAAAGAAAATCATTGGTGTGTTTTCATCTGTATCTCAGGGTAAAGTTGTGAAAGGCAACAGGCTTTGTGTCTTTCTCCGAAAAGCCCACAAGAGGGCAGGATAACCTCGGAATACAGAATATGGCATGTGGGAGGGACAACCATCTCCTAGTCTCTTTCAGTCTTCCATTGAGGCAGTATTTCAGTCTTTCTGTCCATCCCTCTGACTTTGCACCCTGTTTATGTTATGCTTCCTTCCCATAGGTGGGTGTGGATGTTGGGTGTCTCCCACGCTTTCTGTCAAGGTCAGAGCCTTGCTCTCATTTCCTGGGGGTCCCTGACCTCCCTCCCTCTGCTTTGCTCTTTGCTTTCTGACCTATTTCTTATCGCCAGCTCATTCTCTGTCTTGGTCTCACTGCCCTCTCGACTTTCACCTTTCAGCTTCCCTCTCCATCTCTAGCTTTGGCCTTTGTTCTAAGTAAGGCCTGGATTTCTGCTCCCAGGTGTTATGCTCCTCATGAGTGATACAGGCATTAAGGGCCATAATAGTCGGATGGAAGGCAGGACCCTGCCTGGCCCTGGTGAGGAGGCAGCAGGGACCCTTTCACAGAAGGGGCGGGGCGGGGGGTTTGCTGAGGGGAATGAATTAAATTTTCCCTTCTCTAAATCAACACTCAGAAAAGATTTATTTGTAACCCTTTTATTTGTAACACTAATTGGTTTTGTTTGGAGGCTGAGGATCTTGACTTAAAAAAGCTTTCCCTGCTCTATTTTAGAAGCCTGCACTGATTTATTGAGTACGGTGTGGATTTATTGAGTTCTACGTGTGTCAGTGTGTGTGTGGGAAGGGGAGGTAAAGAATATGTATTCTGTGGGTTGGAGAGCTGAGATGTAGGTGAGCACGTGTTTGTGTCTCTGTGTATGTTTCTCTGGGATTCTGTGTGTATGATTGAGCCTGTGTTGTGAAGGTCTGTGTGAGTGTGTGTCTATGTGAGGATGGGTGGCCCTGTATGTATGTTGGAGGGTGTAAGTGTAAGTGTGTGTATGAATGTTTGTGGCTCTGTGTGAATGTGTATGTGAATGAGTGTCCACGTTTGTGGGGGAATTTGAGTTCAAGCACCTGTGCTGGAGATGGGGCTCCTCCTGCCAGGTTATCTCTTGAAGCAGCTTAGACTGCAGGGGCAGATGATGATAACCAGGACTGATAAGCCAATGGAATTGGAATTGAATTCTGACCTCCCAGAGGTCTGGGGATGTGACTTAAAATCACATTCACCTCAGAGGCAATTAGGAAACAGTATTTCAGTGCTTTGGCAAGAACAAAAAGACATGGACTGCTGTCAACTGTTAGGAGGATTGGGGAGTCTCAGAGAAGGTTGAACCCTTGGGGCCTTGTAGTCCAGTCTCCCCATCCCCACAAAATGCAGGAATCTCTAAATCCTTATGACATTACTGCTTAGGTGGCCTCCTAGATCTGTTCAATTGAAAGTTGGGCCCATGGTGGAGGGCTCTTGGCATTGGGACGTCCAATTCTGGTTCAAAGCCAAACACAGCCCTGCAATTCCTGTTTCTCTGCAGGCTCTGCCAGCATTTCAGAGCCAAGCTCCTGTTCACTGGCCACGGCAGGCATGGAGCTTTCTTTGAGCCTGCCCCTCTGCAGCGCAGAGCACCGGCTGGATTGGAGATGGGCTCTGTGCTCTTGCTGGCCTCTCCACAAAGTCCTCCCCTGAGAGTCCTCCTTAGTGAGGGAGGATGATCAGTTCAACTTTATGCAGTTGCTTGTGCATTGCCCACATCCCTTTGGATCAGTCATTTTGGTGGTGGTGGTGGTGTCTGGAGATGGATGTAGGAGTTTGTCAGAGAGGAAAAGAGAACCTAATTATTTCTATAATTATCCCAACTATCTTCCAGTATCTACATTTTCAGATAAATCCACATCATAGTTCAGAGGAATGGAGCCCCTGCTTTGCCCCTCCTTGGGTTCCTCATTCTTTCCACTCTATTACCAATTAATCACCAGCAACCAAACCTCAGCCTTTGCTGGCCTTTCCACATGGAAGAAATAAAGTGTTAAGGATCAGCAATGGACTGTGATTCGTATACTACTGGCAACACCCCAAGTCTACTCTTATTATATGTGCCCCCAAGAAGCACTGTAAGAACCAATTATGAGGACTTGATGGGAAAAGGAAACTAAATGTCATTTGAGACAAAAAAGTTTTCCCATTATGAAAAGACAAACTAAACTTTCAAACTTCTTTTTCCTTTCAGGATGTGAGTTCTCTAATTTTTAAAGGTGTTGTTAATCTGTTCTCTTACATTTTGTTTCCTATCTCTCTCCACTAGATGAATGGTTCTTGCTTCTGAACTTTAATCCTTAGTGATGAAGTATTCATGTGTGTCTCTCTTTTTTGCAGAAGCTTATATTTGTATGTAAAATATGAATTTTCAGTTTCCCAGTATGGGTACCTCGGCAGGTGTGTGTGTGTGTGTGTGTTTGTGCCTGTGTGTGAGTATGAGAGTGCATGTGAGTGTGAGTGCATGTGTGTGTGAATGTGTCTGTGAAAGTGTATGTTATGTGTATGTGCATGTTTGTATAAGGATGCACAGGTGGTCCATCACCTGAGACCTTCTTAGAGATGCAGAATCTCAGGACCTGGTCTGGACTGGCAGAACCAGAATCTGCATTTTAATAGAATTCCCAGTCTTTGTATGTGTATTATAGTTTGGGAAGTACTGCTCTGAGCAATTTCCAGATTCTTAAAATGGAAGTTTTAAAATATCTATGACTAAAAGGAAATGCAGTGGTCAAATTCCAGGTGCCATGGCTAAGAGGGAAGAAATGTTGGCTGGCATCAAGAACCTTCCATCTCTCCCCATGTGGGCTGCTTGCCCAAGCCTGGCCTGACTGCAGCCTTAGGCTCTGTCCTCACATTTCCATGATTTAATCTGAGGCCCTCCTGGCTTATAGAATGCATTAGGGAGCTATGAATAATCTTGGTGTTAATGAAACATGGATTTTGCTGAGCTCTGGAGGTCTCTGGAGGTGGCTGAGAGATGGATGACTGGCCTGGAGACCCACAAAGCCCTGCAGAATCTCACCTCTGCTCTTCTGAGCTGTTCTTGGAAACTGGGCAGGGGATCTCTTGGCAGCTGTTCTGTTGCAGTCGCTGTGCTGCCTCTTCTGGCCTACGCAGGTTGCAGGGGAACAAGAATAGGGCGGTATGGTGCCCTCAAGTGCAGAACAAATCCTCAGGTTCTTTAGAAAAGCTGCTCAGGTGGTCACAGGACTTGAGCAAAATCATCCTATCCTAACAATTCTACACAGCCCCTCCCTTCTCTGCTCTGCTGCCCCCTTACAGAGTTTCTATTGCATCTTGTTTTCCACTGTCTCCTATGGCCCACACAAGGGCCTGGGACTTTTAAAATGGCCACGTTATACTTCTGCTCCAAAGAATCAACATCTTTTCCTCACACATACATTCCAGCTGAGCCTAGGATGGAGCCTCCAGGAATCTCGCTGTGTGTACCCTTAATAAAGTGCTTTCCTTCAGAAGATTCTAAAGACCATTTCCAAATGCGGAACAGCAGAAAGAAGCAATGTTGCCTTTGGAGGCCCCGGAGGAAGTGAGCTCGCAGGGAATGAAAGGGGTCGACCCAAAACTCTGTTTGGCAGTGCAAAGCCAGGAGAGAAAGTTAATGGAGTTTGTCCCTCAGGCGCAAGGCCGCTGGAACGGAGCTGGCTTGTATGTTCCAGAAGGCGGCTGCCCAGTGCAGGAAAGGCCACTCAAAGCACACACAGTGAGCTGCCGAACGTCTCTTGGGCTGTTTTCATGATGAAATAAAGAAAGTGATCCATTTCAATGAACTTTCTGGTATTTGAGAGCATGGAAAAAAAATATTTGCCATGTTCCCCCAATTCCCTGTCCTTTCTGACACTTTGCTGCAAGTTTCCACAATTCCTTTGCAGGGTTCTAACAGAAGTTTTTGAACAGACAAATCTTGTGAGCCTCTCTGGCCTTCTGAGCCTGGGGCTGGCAGTGGGCAATTCAGCCCATGTTTCTCAGGGCACATAACATGTGCCAGGTATGGGGCCTCAAGGGCAGGGTCTACACGACTGGTTCTTTTCTCTCTCATTTTGTAATGTTTTTGAAAAAGTGACTTTGTTGCAAAACGATATTAAAATAACAGCAGTTAAGTATTGGAATATTAGATATTAGAATAGCAAAAATTAGAATAACAACAAGGCAAATATTTCTTCCAGTTCCATCAACTAATCAAGTAAATGCTGCCATTGTCCCTGTGATCTTCCCATATTTCTCCATCTGCCTATGCAACTCATACTGATTATTCTCATTAACCATCCAGCCTCTGAACTCTCTTCCTATGCCTGGGCCCTCTCCCACTTGTCTGCCACTGTGGAAACCGAAGGAGTCAGCCTCTGCCCTTGCCTTGCATCTAGGGCACAGGCAAGCCTTAGGCCATGTCAGTCAGGTGCACCCACCCATGAACAAGGGATAGCTGAGGGGGCATCCTCTCTGTGGAGGTGTTGGCAGTTTTAGCAAGAAAGTTTCTGGAGGCAGCAGCAGTGGCAGTGATGATGATGGTGATGTCCAGTATCTGGTGTCCAGGGAGAGCCATTCTGTGGTGTGACTTGGAACAGTGTTCAGGCTGCTTCCAATCAATGTTCTCTAAGCCCCTGAATTGTCTTTCTGTTTAAATTAGCCCAAACTGGTTTCTGCTGCTTGCAACTATGATATAACTTTTATTATTTTATTGTAAAAGGAATTGATAGAACTTTATATTTCTATACTTTCAACATTACACTGTGTGTATTTTCAGTTTGACATAGTCTTTTATCCTTCTAAACTGATAGTGATAATTATTGTTATTTTAAGCCCCTTTCTCCCCTCAGGTGATCCGTGTTAGCAGGCCTGGTGTGGGTGCTGATGCTACATCCTCACCTTGCCTGTCTGTGATGGATGGTGGTTTGCTGTAGGACAGAATCCTTGCAGCAAATGGGTGATGCTGATTGTAGAAGCCCACAGATGGCTAGAGCTCGAGGAGCCTTGGAGAAGGCCTAGTCCCAGTTCTTCCCTGTTGAGTGAGGATTCTGAGGCCAGGAAAGGGGAGCAGGTAACTCACTCAGAGAGCCTGTGTTGGAGGCAAGACCAAACCCAAGTCTGCTTGCTTCTGTGGCAGAGCATTTTCCACTGTGGCTGCATCTTATTACCTAAAGATGTTAAAACCACTGCTCCTATTAGCACTTGAGAGTGAGGAATGGGGCAGGAAAGATATGAGGTATGTAATATCAGGCCCATATTACTGTTGGAAACTCTAAGAATATTTATTCTTTTTTTCTATAAATATTAATCAGGGACCAACATGGTGCCTGCTACATACTAAGCGCTCGATCTGCTGAGTGAATGAAAGGTAATTCCTAATGCTAATTCTAAGATGACTAATATTATATATGTGCAATATATAATAGTGAAATGTGTTCTGAGGGCAAAAAAAAAAGAACTAGGTTCTATGAGACAGTAGAAGAGGGCCACATTAGATTGGGGGGTCAGGGAAGACTTTCTGAGGATGTCACTTTTAAGAGGATTGTCACTGAGATTTGAACTGGTACTAATAAAAAGTTTGATCATGCTGATGGTGCTGTTGAGAAATCATTCCAAGGATGCCTTACAAATAGCAAATACTCAGTACATATATGATGGTTAGGCTAATGTGTCAACTTGGCCAGGTAATGGTGCCCAGTTGTTTGGTCAAACAAGCTCTGGGCTAATAGTAATACAAGGGCATTTCATGGACTTTAATCATCAGAGAGTTGATTGCATAAATGGCTGTTACATCTACAATCAACTAAGGAGACTGCTGTCAGTAATGAGTGACATTTCATCCAATCAGTTCAAGACCTTAAAAGGAGAAGCGATCTCAGCATTCAGAGAGAGAGAATTCCCATCTCTACTTCAGAAAGCCAGTGTCTCCTGGAACTCATCAAGGACCTTCCTCGGAGACCCTGGTTTGCAGCCTGCCTTGCAGAATTTGGACTTGTGCATCCTCATGGTCACATGAGGGAATTTTATAAAATCTCATTATTTACAGATATCTCCTGTTCGTTCCATTTCCCTAGAGAACCTTGACTAATACAACATATTACTACGATAAATTGTCTCATGGGCTTGTCAGTACTGTAACCCTATGCGTAGATTTGGTGGGTAATGTTATTCCCATTGTACAGCTGAAGATTTATCTGAGGCTCAGAGTGATTAAGTGATTAAGTGAATTGGGTCATATCAGTAGTCAAAAACACATCTGAGAATGGAACCTAATTTTCCTGACTGCTACATCAGTGCTCATTTCTGCAAAGCTATTTTGGAATGGCACATGCAGTGATTAGGGTCTATACATCATCTTCAAGTGCATGTAAATTGCTTCAGAGAGCCCATCCCCACAGTTCCATTAAAGCAGTCAAGCCCATGTGCCAAGATCTGGGGCACTTCATGTGCACCTTGTTAAATTCAAGGACATTGTGAATCACTTGGGAAGCATATGCAGTTGGGCATAATATGCCTCTTCCTTCTTCCCTCTGACTGTTATTTCTTAAAGATTCTCATAAAACTAATGACAGGATAAGGCAAGGAATCACATTACACTTTATAATGGGCTAATTAGGTAAATATGTTAAAAAGTGTTCCCCATAGTGCCATTTCATGGTTGCCCTATTGGTAATCAGCACTTGTCTTCCAAGTGTCAGAATATCAAAAGCAAAGCTCTCACTTTGCTGGGTTGTGTCATACTAATGAAATGAGTTAAGTGGAGTACTGGAAATGCTCTGCTTCTATTATTCTCAAGTCCTTTGAAGGGACACTTTGAGTGAGAGTTTGTTGTCTTGGCTGATCCATTGAGCATTTGAGTGGATGGAAAAGCTTTTTAAGAGATCCCTCCAGCCCCCAATCTAGGGTTTCTTTGTGCAGATAAGATGTTTATGAATCAGTACTGGTGGGCCCAGGTGAGCAGCTTTTGGAGATCAAGGGTATTACAGTGGATTTCTCTGGCTCATTCTGGATCAAAACATCCTGCTATTGGGTATGCTAAGATAGGAAGATGGCAGTCCTACTTTGCAGAAATGAAGTAAAACCTGCAGCTCTATTAGCTTTTGATGTGGTTCAGCTGTAAACATAAATAGCCATGATGTTAGATTCTTGGTGACCAGACTGTACCAAAGGAAAATGGAAATGAGGGACTATTGGGAGCACATCCTGGGTTCAGGATACACAAGGAGGACTCTCAGACTGCTCCTAGCTCATCCTATAGCCTGTTATGTTTCCTATGTTGGAAGCAACTATTTCTGACTAATTTATGTGATAAGGAACTTATGGGAAATATGATGAAGGTTGAAGAACCAGGTTTGGAAATGAGCAGGCTGGGGGAGCTCCAGATGCCTGAGTAGTAGAAATCATAGTCCCTGCTATGAGGCCGGCAGCATCTAATCAGCTGCTGCCACTGCAATGGCCATTTTGAGCCAGTTTGGATCCTAAATATTCAAAGTCCTAGGAAGGTCCATTTGATTTGGTGAGCTTGGATCTAATCAGGTGAGCTTGGACCACATGCCCATTCTCCAACTGTGCCTGGTGAGGGTGCAGGGATCAGGCTCTTTTGCTCTCTTTAGTGAGAGATGAGATCCTGGTGTTACTGTCTCATCAAGACTACATGAAAGAGAAAGTTGTCAAAGGAAATTGACAACAAAGCTACTCTTAGAAGGGGGAGTGAATATAGGCTTCCAAAAAGTGACAGTGGACCAGTATTCCTGGTTGGGGACAGAATCCTGGATTTTAGGGGCTGGTCACTGAGAGGAAACCTGGTCCATGCTAGGAGTTCTTACTGAAATCAGCCGGCTCTCCTCTCAGCCCAAGAATTCCTGTACTTCTGAATATGGTAGCCACTTGTGGCTATTTAAATATAAATTAATTAAAAGTAAATAAAATGAAATGTTCAGTTTCCCCAGCTGCACTAGCCACATTTCAAGTGCTCTAGAGTCACATATGGATAGTGACTACCATATTGGCCAGTACAGATGAAAAATATTTCTGTTATTGAAGAATTTTCTACTGGACAGCACCAGAAGGTCACCCAAGCCTATCTCCATCTATTTATCTTGTGTGACATCAATTCCAAGACCATTTTATGCATAGAGAGAGATTGGGCATAGGATGTAGAAGAGGAGAAATGACGATTTATGTATTTTGCCTTTTCTTCCCAGTGGTGGGTGATATAACAACATGGATAAATGTAGAAGTCCTGATATAATATATGGTGTGATTATAACTATATTAACACAGATGAGCTATGGATGAGCTGAAGTAGATTTTGAAAAATGAAAACAATGGAATTTGGTTGGTGGGACTGTGAAGTTTTTTTTTCATTTGATTTTCATAAATTCTCTTAAAACAATTGGGTCTTCAATATACTTTTGCTTAAAAAAGGGTTAGTTATGGAGAGGGTGGTAATTTTGGCACAAATTAGGTGTTGAGGGTCATCTGTGGATAACAATGATCCATGATCCCATTTTTTTTTTTTTTTGTAGGATCATTGTTTATTTCCCCTGTAATACTCTTGTAACATTCAGGTGGAACAGAGATTTTCATCCATATGCCCTTTCTGTAACTAAGTAAAGCACACATCTCCAAAAATTATTTTCAATTTGTGTGTGAAGAAACTGAGACTCAGGATGGTTAAATAACCTGCCCAAGGTTACACAGATAGTGAGGCATGAAGTTGGAATTTGAACTCCAGGCTTCTGGCTTGTAGTTCAGTGCTGAGTCACAATATCCTGCTGTTCACTATAGTTTGGACTCCTTTATTCCCATCTTAAGAGTTTTGAGTTGCTGACTATCACACTGTGGGGCTGGGCTGCCCAGGGGAAAAGGCAGGGAACACAAGCTGACCTCAAAGAGTCAGCAGGTTTTCAGAGCTGTACCAACAGGTCGGGGATCAATGGTGCTCAGTCTGGGAGTAAGAAGCCTCCAGGGAAGAGAGGAATCAAGATTTGGCAGGCAGAGCCTTTCCTTTCTACAGCTTGCTAAATGGAGCTGATAACTTTTGCTCTAAACTCTTGCAAGGATAAGCACATGAAAGCCCTTTACCAATGCTGAAAGCATAATGCACAAATGTAAATCATGATTATTATAAGGGGCACTGGGTGGAAAGGAAACTTATTTGCAAAGGAGAAACTCTTTGCAAACTTATTCCCCATTCCTGGAAATAGAATGTGATATACTATTCTGTGGATGGTGACTGAGAAATGACATTGTGTGGACAATATCTTCATTTACTGACTTGTTCAACATTATAGCTGTTAATCTTAGCCCACGTCTTAAAGCAGGGGCCCTGCTGCCTTCAAGGCTGTCCATAGGAAGACCCATGTGTGCATGCACACACATACACACACACAGCAGGCTACTGTTATCTGAGTTTAGAGGCACTGGAAAAAGCCCTCTAAATGGGAATCCACTTAAAATGGGACCAAAATTTCATAATAATCATAACAAAAATATTTGATTGACACTTTATCTTGAGAAATAAAATGAAAAATTGAAAACCAGTATATTTTATCTTATATTTAATAAAATCTTTGTTTTAGTTGCAGTCATGCACAAAAGAATGAATACATTTTTTTAAAGATGGTACCGGGGATTGAACCCGGGACCTTGTACATTCAAAGCAGGCACTCAACCACTGAGCTACACCTGCTCCCCAGAACAAATAAATTTTTATGAAAAAACTAACCAACAAATGAATGAATGGAAGCACCGTAAAAGGATAACCTGTGCCAAAATATTTGAAGATTATTTCAATTTTCCTAAAGGCTCTCTGTAGACATCTTTCTCCTTTGAAGCCCTTATCTGGTCAAATCATCACCTTTGTGGTTTTTCATTCTGCATTAACTGTCCTAAATGCCTTATCTTCATTTGTCAAATGAAGCAGTGGGATTTGAAGCATTCTCCTTGGTCACTTTCATTGACTTTGCAAATCTTGCAGAAGATGCAGGATTTCCCAATTTCACTTGACAATTGATTTGTGTTGCATTTGCATTGCATTGGCAGGCAGTTGCCACATCTATAATCCGCAAGAAATCCCTGACTGATGTGGCAGGTCTGGGATATAAGCTTCTTCCAAGTGAGGCCAAGTGATTCGAGTTTGACCAGCTTTTTTAAAAAAATTTTTGACCAGTTTTAAAGTGTTCACATTATTAGAAAATAGATAATTCGCTTCCTTCTGGGATCTTGTAATAGCATAGATGCAGATGACAAACACTTAGAGAATGTGTGCCTTCTGTACTTGGTCCCGGGTTGCAGCAGGTGGGGAGGGTGTGCCAGATCTATCAACAAAGGGGTGATGTCAGAATTAACACACTCCTGAGTGCTAATTAAAATAGACTGCTTCCCCCTGTGACCTTGGGCAAATCCCTTCCTCTCTCTGGTCTCATGTGCAATATTTATAATTTCAGTTCCTATCTAGCAGTTGGCTCTCAGCTCTCCAGCTGCCTCCCTGTGACTTGCTAGCTCTGGCCCACACTGTAGGGTCTATGATTCTAGGTCAGGGATGAAGGCTGAAGAGGAGTGCTACTGTAGTGGACACCACAAGGTTGCAATATCCACCACACATCAGCGATGCAGCAGGGAACATGGTACAGGGGATGTAGTTGTGAGATAAGCATTCTGGGTATTTGCTTCAGCAAAGGGCCAGGGAAATCATCATACATACTTTGTTCCTGTGTAATCTGAATTGACTATAATCCATTCAGAAAACTTGATTGAGAGGGGCAAGAGAATTCCACTGGCTAGACATTGGACTTGGTTTCATCAAGCTTAAATCCTAGATATGTCTGTCTTCTCTTATTTGAAACAGCTTAAAAAATTTGGATGTAGAGTGAGATTAATCTGCTTGTTATCTTTTGTCTTATCTTCTTGTAGAGTCAGGGAATTAGAGCTCAGGAAAGAAAAGACTTGAGAGCTCATGGGTTCTACCTCCATATATCTCGGGGAAGAAGAAATGAACTTAGTATTCTTGAGGCTTTAGAGGGAAGTGAAGTGGGGCTGCTGGGAGCCAGTTTTCAGCTCAATGTAAGGACTAGCTTTCCAAGAATGAGTGTTACCCAACAAGGGCCTGACAAGGTGGAGTAGTGAGCAATCTGTCACACTCTGCCAGGTGGGAGGGACCCTCTGTGCTGCACAAACTAGTGCCCAGACATTGGTTATTCTCTTCCTCCTTCATTTCTCCCTTTTCTGAAATACTTATTGTTCAAGATATTTAGTTTTGTACTTGATTACATGTCGCTCTTCATGATGCCCTAATTACTTAATGTGCATGTGTCTTAACTCCCCAACAGAATTTGGCAGGGCTTACATGTCATGCTTTTCTTATAAACCCTGTGAGCCCAGTCTGTTGACTGAAATTTCATGTTGGTGAGAAACTGGGAACATTCTCCAAGAGATAGAGACTGAGATAGAGAGAGAGAACGAGAGAGAGAGAGTGTGTGTGTATTTTTCGCTAAAACTCAGATGAAATTCTAACCTAATTCTCCTGAATCCCATGGAATAGTCCTGTTTCCCTTCTTGCTTCTCCCAGGTACATCTCCTGCCCTTTATTGTCTTCTTCCATCCCCTCTTCTTCAGAGAAGAAGAGCTGGTAATTATTCACCGGTGATATTGGGGAATATTTATTAGTCCAAGTAGCTGCTTTCCAGTCCTTTAGGGAGTGCTTGAGTTTGGGGGAGATTGTGCATATAAAGCTCTCTAAATTATGTAGCTAGAACTCCCCCATGTACCCTGTTAGCAAGGAGAGGGCTTGTTTTGGAGAGCTGCCAGGGAAGCATTTCAAAGGTAATTGGCAAATGATGTCTTAGAGACAATGCAAAAAATGCCTTGAATTTTCCTAGAGATTGGAAATGGTCCCCTCTCTGGAAGGCAACCCAATGGTTTATAATAATCACCTATGGAAAATTGTATTTTCAAGCCCCCAATTAATTTCTTACCTACTGGTGTTTATGAAAGGACTGTCAGCCAGGATATAAAAATAACTTAGTGGAGTGCCGTTTTTTCCAACAGAAAAATCATGTTGTTTCTTCTGCTGTTTTCAAAACAAAACAAAGCCCTGGATGTGAGCCAGAGATTACAGGCAGGAGTGGAACAGCAGCAGTGATAATAAGGAAGGAGTGGGCTGCTCGTTTGTACATTTGATCTATTGACTGATCCAGAGAATAATTAAAAGGCTCCCTTCAGGGTGTCTGTTGGAGCATTGCTGAGGCAGGAGATGGATGGCCGTGGTCAGTGGCTGCCAAGATACTAATCTGCCTTAATGCCAAAGTCTGAGGGCACCAGCATCCTTTGGTAGGCAGAAGGTCTTGGCCTCTGGTCTCTGGCCTCTTTCATGAATTTTTCTCTTTGTCTGTCTGCACAGTCCCTGAAACTTCCTTTATTGTCTCTGTTTTTGTTTGGCTTTCCTCACAAGCAGGCACTGAGACAATGGTTTAGGTGCATATAGTTTCCAAGGGAGTATGACAAGAGTTTGGAAGAGTGAGACAGGAAGAAAAGAAAAACAAAAAAGGGTGCATTAATGATCAGGTTACCAATGGGGACACCTGGGGCTCAATCCCACTGGGAACTCTGATAGACTTTGTAGAGCATACCTCACAATTGGTCCCAGAGGGGTTGAGGAAGCTGAATCACTTATCTTCTTCCCTTCATTGGTTAACTCCCTGCCCTTCCCTGTATGAGGGCGGAGCATGCTCCAGTGGCCAGAGGAAGCCCTGGGCAGAGAGACACAGGAAGCCATAAGCATGAACTGGAACCATCAGTAAATGTCCTCTGTGATAGACCGAGAGGATGAAGCGAGGCAACAATGGGATCTCTTGCAGTGCCCTTCTCAGACTTCCTCCTATTACCCAGGAACACACACATGCACATCAGGCTTCTGTTATCTGAGGTTAGGGTCACTCTTCTCAACCCCTCTCTAAGATTGCTCTGCAACCTCTTTCTAGACATCTCATTCACTTGCATGGCTCCTACAGTTACTCATCTGTAAAATGGTGTGATGCTTGCTTCCTATAGGAGGTGCCTTTTGATTTGTCTGTTCAGCTCTTTGTCTTTTCCAGGAACTACCTTGTCCTTCCTCCTTATTCTGGGAAATGTTTTTCATCTTCCTCCCAACCCTGTGGTTCCTCTGTGTGTCCTTGCACCTTGGCTACAGGTGACTCTTGGTGCATATGTGAGTACCTCCCCAAGTTAGGCCAATCAGATCACTTCCCTGGGATTTTGGACTTGGGACCAAGAAAGAGTGCTGAAACACATCAAGCTTGGGAGATGCTGATGACCATATCCCATTAAATGAACCGGGGCCCAGGGGAAGCTGCTCTGCAGGTAGAGGGCAGTGTGAAGCTAACCTTTAGAGAGTAGAACAGACAACAGGTGGGAAAACAGTCCTGAGTATGTTCAAATTTTGGTTCCAGTTCTTCCCAGAGGCCTTATGGTTCCTTGCTCACGATTTCTATAAGGCACCTCTCTTTTCTCAAAGACATTCCATTTTTTCACTCACTGCACCAAATAGCATGAACAGAAATCCAACTTGAACAAACACTTTATTTGTAGCTCATTTAGTTCATATAATAACCTTATGAGATGAAATATTTAGCACAATGTCTGGCATACAACTAGCCTTCAGCAAATGGCAGGTATTATTCTTTGTAATGATGACTCTTTCACTTTTGATTCTGCTTGACCTTACCCTTGACTTTTAGTAGCTTCTTATGAATGTCTCAGATACCTCAAACTCAATAAAACTGAATTTACAACCTGTGACATCTAGATCCTTCTGTATATATGATTGCCACATATCTAGCACTCATTCAGAAAACTGGGAGTGTCCTTGATTCTTTCCTCTTTCTCATGAACCACAGCCAATCAATGACCAAATTTAGTCTATTCTTTCTTATAAATATTTCTCAAGTACATCCATTTCTTTCTATCTCCATAGCTACCTCCTAGTCTATCCTTTATCATTTCTTTTCCAAATTACAGCAACAGTTTCTAACAAGTCTCCCAACCATTAGTCATGCCCCTTACAATCTGGTGGGTTTTCAAGCTTTTTATTAATGCAAAGGAATCCTTTATTCAAATGAAATCCTATTTGGGACTCCAATATACAAAACACACAAAGGTGAAAGTACTTTGGTTGAAAAGAAGGGAGTGGAGGATACTTGAGCCCTTGCCACCCAGCTTTCTCCTACACTCCTGACTCCTATCCATCCCATTACCCAGAAGATGACACTTGAGCAAAGAGGTGAAGGAGGGGAAGAATTAAGCTGTGAAGTTATCTGGGAGAAGAGCATTGTAGGCAGAGGTAACAGCCAGTGCAAGTGCCCTGAGGAGGGCTGGGCATGTTTGAGGAATAGCCAGGAAGCAGGGTGGCTGCGGCTGACTGCAAAGAGATGTGAGTCATGGGAGAGCAGTAGAGAGGAAACATGGGATGCGTCACAAAAAGCCTTTTGGGCAGCTGGGAGGACTTTGGTCTGAGTTAGATGGGAGTCCTTAGCAGGCTCTGAGCAGAATCTTTGTATGTAAAAAGGACCACATGTGGAGAAGAGACTGTAAGGAGATGGGGATGGGAACAGAGAGATTAAGTGTGATAATTTAGGTGAGATATGAGGGTAGCTTGGAGGAAGGGGGCGTTCAGGTAGGTGGTGCAAAGGGGTCAGATTCTAGATGTATTTTGAAAGTAGAACCAACAGTATTTGATAGAGGATTGAATGTGGGCAATGAGGGAAAGAAAAGTGTCACAAACTGCATCTATTTTTTTTCCTTTCTGAGCACCAGTAAGGGTTAATTTCCATCAACTGAAATGAGGACGGCTGTAGGTAGAGCAGGTTTTGGGGGCATTGTATTGACTTTGTTGTGGGTGAATTTTACTTAATACTATATTGATATCGTCTCAGATTTTATTTTATCAAACTTTGATATCCATCTATCTGGTTTCAAAAATCAGATAGATTATAGGAGAAATCATTCACTTTACAGAATAGTTTAGACTCAGGGTGGATATTTCTTTCTTTTTTTTTTTTAAGGGGAGAGCACGAATGCAGTCCCCCACTACCACAAATTATGCAGTCGAGTTTCCCACATTTGGGGAAATCGCAGGGGTCAGCACATCTGGAGTGTAATGGATAAGCCTCACCCTAGGAAAACCACCTTCGTGATCATGGTATCTCCCCTGCCAAGTAAGTATCAGGGTTGATTTTAATAGGAAAAATAGTAAACCCTCATAGTATATGTAAAATGTGTATCAGTGTAATATAAACTTTCAGCAACTCATTTATTATATAAAGGACAGCCAAAGAAAGGGAAACTGAGGCCAGGTGACATGTGGTGAGAACTGCGGCCTTCACTGCTTCAGTACATAATGACCCTGGCAGGCAGTCCCAGGACGCTCTTCTACTCTGGAATGTTCTGAACTTGTACCTAACATGATGATGTGCATAAGACACAGGTGATTTCCATGCATCAGAGAAGAACCTTCTCAGGGGCTTAGGAACAGAAGGCTCATATGGCCCAGGTGGCCAGAAGTGGGACATTATCCTTAGGAAATGTTGAATTTATAAATATTCATGTTTTAAACAAATGTGGAATAGTATATTGTATTAAATTTATAGAATCCCACAGCCAATGTTTAACACATAAGAATAACAGGTGTTTCATCCCTGAGAAAAAATAAATGAGTGAATATTGCTATAAGAGGTACATGCAGAGAAGGTTGCCACAGTCCATGTCAATTTTATCTGCTTCCTACACTCAGCCAGAGCCTTAAGTGGTCTTTAGATAGGTCTACCAACCACATTAATTTTCCCTTATCATCTGGCATAATTATGTATCCCTTTCTGCTTGGCTCCCTAACTGTACCTATTGGGAATACTTTCAGCAGCAAGTAACAGAAAACTTAACTACAGCAACTTAATTTGGAGGTGGGCAGCCCAAGGATCATGCAACAACTCTATGTGCCTTCAAGGACCAAGGCTCTTCATATAATTCTGTTCTACTATTCTTTGCAGGTT
>JAQZBX010008599.1:0-47778 GCA_029593785.1 Cabassous unicinctus | reverse complement strand
TCTATTCATTTTCTACATTGAGACTTTTTCCTAGTCAGAGACAGATTTCCAGCGTTACTAGAGTATAAATGGAAAGAGCAAAAAAAGTCATTGTTGTTCAAAATTTCCTTTTGTTTTTATATCCCAAATGATCTAAAGGCACCAAGGTGGGGTTGCTGATATATATTAACACTGAAAAGAGAATAATGAAAGCCCAAATTACTCAACCCCAAGTAAGAAAAGGGTCTCCTGGAGTAGGGGGGTGAGGAATGTGAGCATAACCCTGGAGAAGAGCTGAGGAGGAAGACATGAGAAGTAGGGGATTATGTGGAGATGCTTGGGATCAAATCAGAAGACTATTGAGCAACATTGGTAGCCAAAATCTGCGTGGTGTAAAAAGATGCATTCAGGTTCGTAGATCATGATTGCCTGTAAAGGAAGCACTGATGGTGTCTTGGTGGTAAAGCCAAGATTGTAGTTTGTCTTTCATCAATAACAATTTGAAAGTCACCTGTGAGATAACTACCAAGGAGATCCATTTCACTAATATATTTATTAATTACATGAACGACATGAATTGTGCCCAATTTTTTTTACAAGACCCCTCTTGTAAAACCCCCATGATATTCATAAGCTTCCACCTCCAAAATCAGAAACCAAGTGTCCTTTACAACAAGAAGAGCAATGGTGTTTGAGAAGGGAAACATTTACTCCAATTCCTGGGTAGGACTGGAGAGTAGTACACAACTTAAAAAAAAATGAGAATCTTCAGCCCAACCAGTAATCAATTAAAGGCAGATTTTTTAAAGAGAGATTTTATCTATCAAATTGACAAATATTTGTTAGCCAATACTCCGTATTTCCAAAGGCACAAGAATGGAAACTCTCCGAAGCAGCTGATAGAAGCATATACTAGTTCAGGCTCTTTGAAGGTTGGCAATTTAAGTTCAAAAAGCCTTCAAAGTGGTTATACCTTTGAACAAGGCATCACATCCAGGAACTTATTCTTGGGAACAAAATAAGAATGTGCATAAAATTGTTTGTGCATTATGGTATTATCAAGATAACATTAAGGTATTATTTATGATTTCATAAAATTCAAAACTGCCTATCTATCAAAAATAAGATATTCCTAAGGTAAATAGAGTTTTATCCATAGGGCAAAAAGTTTTGGAGGTAAATTCCATTATATTCATTGGTCATATTAAGTAAATTGTGTTCTACAGAAAATAAATAGAAAATTAATTCTATATGACTATAAGTTGAAAAATGTAGGATGCACAATTCTATTTACCATATTATTTCATTTTATTACCTTAAAATAAATACAGCTATAGGTAATTCCTTTTATTTCTATATATGTACAGAGAAAAATTCCTGGAAGTATGCAAAACTCAAAATTCATAGTACACACTTCTGAGTGGAAGGATTATAAGTAATATTTTTCTTCTTTAAACACATCATTATTTTGAAGTTTTTATGTTATTGTTTGGATTTTTATTGTGTTGTGCTTTACTCTCAAAAGCATTACTGAAAAACACAGGAAAAAGGTTGCATATACACATAAACAAATAAGAAAATAAACACCCACAAACTTTCTAGGGTACTTAAAATTGTGTAATTGACAATAACTGTGTCCTTTATAAGGAGGGAAGAAAAGTTCCAGGCTACTGTGAGCATATTCACCACACTGTGAATCTCGTGGTTTGCTTCTCGCTGAGGCTTCACAGAGTTCTGCAGCAATTACTCTGTGACCACAGAAGCTATGACTCTGCAGAGCCTGCCTGGGATCTCCCTGGAAGAGTATCACACTATCTCTCTAGTTCTTGCACATGTCCTTGGTCCCAGTTCTGATCCAACTACTCAGCAATCATCCTCCCTTCTATTACAGTTTATGCCTTTATAGCCCAGATTATGAAACAGAGAGTCTTTTAGGAGGCACCTGAAGTCAAGGTAATGTTAAATGCAGCAGAATCTGCCTTCAGGAAAATAAAACATCTAAGAGCACAGTTGAAAGAAGAGGATCAGTTGACTATTATTAAATTGATCTAATGGAGCTGCCACACAAGTTTCTGTTTCCATATATACATATGGACATATGGATTAACTAATCAATCAATGAAGTATATATGCATATATATAGTCAGACCCCCAAAATACAATACACTTTTATCTGTGTTATGTTATGCTGCTATGCCTGAATATTCAATTACATCCTAAAATAACATTTTTTACCCTGCTTCTTACGCAGGTTTTACTCTAGTGAGAAAAAAAAAATCTAAAGCAGCGGAAAAATACTTGCTGTGGCATGAGATGAGAGACTCTATCCAGATATGATAGATCCACTATAAATTTTTCAGACCTAATTGTAGGAGTATAGAGTATAGAACACATACATATCAGGCAAATCTAGTGGACTTACCTCTTCTTCAAACAGAAATGCCAACATTTTTTTTTCTGACTAGTAGACTATACCAATTACAGGGAAAGAAAGCAATTTAGTGGAAATGTATGCATAATGATGAAAGCATATTGATAAAATATTAATATTAAAAAAGAGATACCATATAATCAAAAAGATTCTGTGAAAATTTCCTCTGTGAGGAATGACATTTAATCAGTGACTGCTTTCTTAAAACAAAAGATGAAAACTTGAATGCATTAACTTTCCTTTTTTTTCTAATCAGCAAGATGAATGTAAAGAGATGTGAATAATAATGGCAGTTGGTTAATTCACTGTGATGTAATTGATCAAAAGTGTTTATAAAAAGAGGGTAGAAGTTGCTGCTCTGCCAAAATTTGTGGGCTTACTTTGACTTTATAAAAGGACAAAAATACTTTTTGCTCTACCCTGCTGTAGCAATAGGGTGATTTTTGGTTAAAACCTAAAAATAAATAAATAAATAAATAAATAAATAAATAAGTAACCAATATAATTTAAACAATTAAGAAAAGTATTGGCTCACTTAACAGAGAAGTTCTTCCAGGATCACATGCTTCCAGATTCAAATCCTACAGAAAACAAAAAGAATTTACTTAACCTATAGCTCACTTAAAGGTTAGGCTTTGAATTGTAATGTCCTTAATATGTCTGATTTAGGTCCTGAACAAGAGTAGAAAATTCGGGCGGAATACATGATTGATTTATATCCTACTGGGCTCTAAGAGCTGGGGGTAAGATCTCTCCCACTGAATTCAGGAAATTCAGGATACACTTGAAAAGGAGGCAACCAATGCAATGTCCATTTGTCATCAGAAGTGTATTTGAATTTTTAGAACCAACAAGTAAGTCTCATTGTCCATTTTCAACTAAGTTCCATAGCAAAAAGAAAAGAAATAATTCTATGCTAAGCTGTACCATGAGGTTTTCTATGACACAGTGAGACAAGATTGCACACATTTGGAAGGAAACTTGAAAGTCAAAGAGTGAGCACAGTCTTTTAGGGGTGTCAGAGAGAACATGACAGGGGTTGAAGTGATGCATTAATGTCAGCTTTAGTTCTGTGGAACATTTGACTTATGTCCTGCTGGATAGCATAATGAAAATCACAATATTCATAGTCAGAACCCCTGACCTCTAGTCCAAGATGTACAGCCCTTTAGGTTTTGTGACAGTCAGTTAATCTCTCTGTGATGTAGAAGTTTCATCTATAAAACAATAAGCTCATTAAGATTTCTATGAGCATCATATGAATCAATTATTTAAAACTGCTTCATAAACTGTAAAGTCCTATAAACATGAAAACACTAATAATATTAGACACACTGCTTAATTATCATTGGCATTGTTAGCATGTTACCAGCTCACAAAATCACCTTATAAGATTGGGTTTGCAAAAAATTATTTAAGCACCAGTTTGAAATTTTAAGACGTATTTACTAAAAGTTTAGCCCCTATGTGTCTGAACAGCTTTTGATAAATGCATCAATAAAAAGAGAAACAGCCAGTGAATGTGGTACCGAGTCCAATCAAGCACTTAAAAACTCTTAACTTTATTACTTTTTCTTACTTCCTTTCTCATGCTCCATCTGCAAGTTACTAATCCAAAAACCACCTCCCTTGAGTATGTTTTTTCCTGTAGAGAGAGTTTCTTGAACTTAAAGGATGTTAAAAAGAAAGATTAGTGCCTAGTAGAGGATCTCTTCTTGAAGCAAAAATGGACCCAATGGAACAATCAGAAGAAAGAAAGAATAACTTGGAGATTTGAAACTAAGCAGCTTTCAAAGAGTATACTCCAAAACAGAGGACCCAGAAAACTCAGACAACCTCAGTAAGAATTTTCATTTAGTGAGAACCATCTTACTTCTAAAAGGCTATATCTTCTCTGTGACTTACCAAGTTGCTCCCTAATTGCATTAAATTTCCCAGAACAACCATTCTATTAAAAGAAAAACATGCTGGCCAACACAAACCTTGGTCCATTTGTTAGATATAATTTGTAATAAAATGTTTAATTGATTATATGAAAAATAGCGATGGATTAATTAATCAATCAGTGGTGGTGGCATGAACGGGTTTTTCCGGGGCTTGGTGGGTTAAAATTTTTATGATGAACCTATGTATCTATGGACAAATTCTGATGAACATAAAGACTAATAACAATCTCAAATATTTTCTTTTTGTACACAACATTGGCCCCAGTACTACCTTCTTATTGAAATGTCCGTGTTTCATTTCAAATAACTACCCATTTTTTAGAGGTATACAATCTTTTAGCTAGTGCTGTACAATTTAATATTCTTATTGCTTATTTTTTCATAAGTGTCTCAATTTGCCAATAGATTTTAAACTTTTAGAGGATAGCTCTCAGCATAGACAACATTTAGCAAAGGTTCTTCAATCTTTTAATAAACATATGCCAGTGGCTAGGCTTAGTGTTAGGTGCTAAAAGAGATTTTCCACAAATGATATATTAATACTATGTAACTGATGTGAGCATTTTACACTTAGAGATATACTAAAGTTTCTGACTTCTAGAATTCACTCAAAATGGTAGATAATGTGAAAGGAAAATACAGATTTCAGAAGTTGTACTATCCTAATTCTTTTTTTTTCTTTTTAAATTAATAACTATATTTCCCCTAACATATAGTTTTGAATGTTTTATATGCAAAAATTTGCTATATAATTTAAAATGTGTGCTCATATTACAGAGATTTTGTTTCATCTTATCTTCTATATAATGTCTGCAATCTTTGTTTTCAAAAATAATATTATTGAAATAAAGTACAAAAGAATTGTAAAACTTGGCAATGTCTATGGCATTTTTCATTTCTAAAACTCTGCCTCATTTCCTATAAGATACTGTTTTTCATTGTAAAAATTTCAGTATTCTTTCTGCACTCTAAGAAGCTGGGCTATATTATGCTAGTTCACATATAAATATCAAGTGTCCATTTAAATTTGGCTTGAAATAGGAAGGAGAGTAGTACAAGAAAAATAAGTAGAACAAGGAAATATTGTTATTTCTTGCCTCCAGTACTACCCTACAAATTGCTTATTCTCTCAAGTTGCCTACTAAATCTGAATCACAAGAAAGAATACTTGGAGCATGATTCTCTCTTTTCTGACTTTTAAAAATATGAAATCACTGATCCTAAATTGTTATAGGAGATGACAAGGAATAACTGGTGTCAAACAAAAATTGAAAGCCTCAATTTTGTAGAGACAGTGATTAGTGGTAATCCAGTACTAACTATCCAGACTGTATAGTAACAAAATGTATCATTAAAAACTTTAAATTTCATAAATTTCTGGATTAATGCTAATTACATTGTAGCCAATGGACCCCCACGGTTCCAAAAGAAATGAAATTTCTTAAAATAAATTGCATTTATGTTTGATTTGTTTAATTACAATGCAAATGCTTTTCCATTGCCATACTAATATCTTTGGTTCCAGCACCGCCTCTCTGCCTCCCTTAGAATCACCGCCCTTTAAAAACATTGCTGCAAATGGCAAGGAATAATCAATTTGCATGCAGTTCAGAAAAGGAACCATTAAAAAAAGTCTTCTGTTTTTTACATAGTCTACTTTTGCTGAACTAGAATTTGTAAATTTGTGCCCCAGAGAACAAGAGTTCCAAGGGAATCCCTGACATAAATAAGGTTATGAATTAGTTTTCACTAAATTCTTCTATTATGATTGTCAATATGTACAGTTTCTGAGAATGTTGCAGAGACAACATATATTTCAATTTCCTAAACTTCCTTGTCCACACAACTCTTTTCACATGTAACATCAAAAGACACATAGACTAAGCTTTTGGAAACCATTTCTAATGTAAATATGCTGAGTGGTTATATAAGGCATTATTATAAAACGTGTTAGTCAGCATAAGTTAAACATCTTACATTCATCTACTTATTCCTAAAGTATTTACTTAGTAACCACTGTGCACCAGGACAAATAACTGGAAAGATGCTGCCCAAAGAGCTAATAATACAGGGCAAAAAATTATACAAATAAACATTTGCCATAGAATTAAACAAGTACTAACCTAGCTCTTGATTTAATGGAACTTTTCCAAAATATTGTCCACTTTTTTATAGTTTTGGTTTTTTGTGGGGTTTTTTTGGCTATAGTTATTAAAAAAATTAACTTTGCTTTATTGCACAGGATTACCATTTTGATTTTCAACTCTGCACAATGTAAGTAATATCTTTATCGGATTTACAAAGATTTTGTTCTGTTTATATCTATATTCAATGGCACCAGACTGGCGGGTTCTCCTAGTTATTGTTTTACTCATTTGCTTCCTTCTTTCAACTTGCTCTGCCTTCTACTGGATGGTCTTTGAGAAAACTCTGGTCACCACTTCCAATTTGTTGCCCCCAGCAACATTAAAGATCTGAAAAGGAAACAAATAATCTCATTAGTTAGCCATTGAGCTGACCTTTCTCCCTATTATAAATGACCAGGATCTGTACTAGGGATTTGTGTCAGCTTTTCCTTCCTCCCAGATTTAAGAACAGGGATTTCTGTCCACTTCATCGCATTTCTTACCATCATGCACCCAGTACAGTCTCATACCATTTAATTAACTTCTGAGAGATTTTCACAGGTGGTTTCTTCCACATTCTCAAAATTCAATCAATTCCATATTTAATGTTTGGGCACCCACTATATGCTTGCCTACATGCTAAAGAGGTACCAATGTAGATGTGTAAGCAAAACCTGTGAATTTACCAACAGGAAGACAGTGCAAAATAGCCAATAAATTAGAGCAGAATGAATAAAATAAAGAGTAGAAAATGTGCACACAAAATAAGTTTTGTGCCTTGTTAGGAAAAGAAGAGACAATGTTGGCTGTTGAAACAAAGGGCCAAATTGTCAAATCACTCATAGCACAAATGACAGCTCTTACACATAATCAAGTTTACTAATGATTCAAAGAACAGGGGCAATAGCAAGACACAGGCTAAACTTCCTTCCCCTAGAGATTTGATACTGTTACTATAGTACCCCCAATGTAATTTCTTGCCCTCATTAGGACACATTTTGTTTCATATTTCATATATGATATATAAGCAATGCTTGTGGATCATTGTTTGAAGAGAGGGAGCCATTCAGATATAGAATATCTCTTTTTATAAATATCCCATTAATTTAGGTTACATTTCCAGTGATCCATGCTCATAAGTTCATAAACTGTAGGCTTCTTTATAATAGACATCATAAACATGGTCTATTATTATGTTAAATCACCAGGTATATCTTGATAAAAAACATTTCCCAGGTACAAACTCACCATTATCTTTCAGCTGGTAAATACCATACATAACATGTATAAATAAATGTTTAACATGTATTTACTGGGAGACTTGCTTATAAGAAAATTTAAACAGGTTAGGTCTATCTTTCCCAGGTGTCCTTGAAAAGGGAGAAAATAGGTTACAGACCCGTGACTAATCTGGTATTTCCACTGGGGAATTATTCATGTAAGAATGTGGTAGAACCTGATACATTACAAAAGCATGGCCAATATTACAATGCAGAAGGAACAGTACTTACCTTGAAACAATCCCATTCCCAATTATGTTTTCCATCAATTAGAAAGCCCAACACATTGAAAGTTTTATTTTTCCTTCCTGTTCTTTAATTATATAACAAGGTCATTTTTGTGGTAATATAAGGAAGAAAAATACCATGCAAAATAAACAATGCCACTTGACCTCAGATTTAAAACAGTCAGCACTGGTTTTGTCATTTTGAGGAAGCATTCTTCACCCTGATAGAATGCATTCACAAGCACTGAAGGATCTTTTGTATTTTGCCAACATAGATTCTCATTCCTGAAATTTGAAGTGATTTTCTAATAATATGAGATAATTTTTGGTATGCTCCCAAAACACTGCATCAGCAACCTATAGAAATAAAGCTACCTATACTTGAATGATATTAAACAATTATCAGCTATTTATAATTAAATCAATATTACGCTTTTTGGACGCACATCCTTGTCATTCACATTCTTTAAGGTTACTAATCTCCATCAGTTCCTAATTGCTGACATCTGACCTATATATGAATCATGGGCCAACACATCTTGAAAACTTATTAGATCAATTACATTACAGCATAGATTATCTGCTGGCAGAAATAAAAAGTCATCCAATTTTGTCCATTTCTATTTCCTGTATCTGTATTTCAATGATTTGGTAATTGTGTACCAGTTTGTACTTGTTTATTAATTTTGTATTTATACTAAGTCACTAATAAATATCCAATTAATTAAAAATGTTGAAAAACATTTACAAATAATGGTATTATAATTGCCATGAAATCACATAGATAAGTATATGTTTCCCGTAGGGAAAATAAATGCATAAAGACTGTATGCTGGTATAAACCTTGAAAACAGAATTAGAGCACATTTAAACCCACTGAAACTAGCCTATTGAAAAAAATTCTATCTTTAAAAAAACTTGCCATATGACTATTTTAATTTTGCTCTCTTTTCTGGATATGCTTGAATAGTCATTTATGTATTTATGAAGAAACATAAAATCCTAATTTTGTTTTCTTTTTAAATAAGTCACAAAGTTTTGGAATTTAGGGAAATGTATACAAAGAGCAAGGAAACAATGTAAAATTTATGACCAAGTGATTGGCATCCATGTTGATGTGTTCACATGCTTAACATCCTTTGGGGTAGCTGGGGAAATTATTAAAACATCTATTTGTATTAGATTTCTCATGCAATTTTAATTACTGTCTTTTATAATTGTTAATTTATATAATACTTTGACACAGGAGTAGTGCATGTATAGTATTTTTTAATAACTCAATATAAATTTCTTGGGAATGGAGTTTGCTTTTTTAGTGAAAATATGAGGGATGAAATTTGTGTAGATACTTATATGAAAGACATAGTTCCATGATATTAAAACAAATAAGTCTTATTAAGCATTTTTCATCTGCCTGTATGCTAAGCTTTGAAGGAAAACTTTCATATAATACTTGCCTCACCATCTGCCCTAGGGCCACCAATTATCAGACTCCAGTTCTTCTTTTTGTAACTCTCTCTCTGGACTCTTTCTTTGGCTAATATAAGTCTTTACTCGATGGAGCTGATTTACAGGTGAGTCAAAGAATAAAATATTTGTTGAAAATTTTGCCTAATATGTAAAGCTTAAACCCTCAAAAGTAAAATGATTAGAATATAATTTTTAATATTTTAATTGATTTTCCCAAATTAAGTTTAATATAATTCTTGAAGAAATCATGAGCTCTTAAATAAGGAAGTAACTATCATATTTTAAGCTCAAGAAGATATATATAAATGTATATTTATACATATAGTATCAAATTTATTGTACTGTTTACAATATTTATGGACAGACAATAAAGAAATCTCAACTATTAATTGTGCTCGAGCTTTATGTTTTATTTGGGTGAAAATAATTCAGTAAAAATAACTTAGAATACATGAATATAGTAGACTTTATCAGATTATGATTACTGCAAGTTTTAAATTTACCTTTGTGATTTGGATATGAACATATTATACATTCTTAAAATATATTATTATTATTATTTTTTTCATACCAAAGTGAGGGAATGAAGTTGCTTCTCTTCTGCTAGAGATCTTCAATCTTTACAAGCAACTGTAATTAAGTATTGTGTAAGTATAGGGTATTGAGAGGAGGAAATGTGCCAGATACATTCCTCCTTTCTCTTCACAACTAATAATATTGGCTATGATATTTTGAGCACTGCCCATTAATAGGTATTCTTCTTTGTATATAGTATTTCATTTCATTTCATAATAAAATCATGTGGTATCTCTCTCCATTACACAAGTTAGAAAAGTGAAGCTTTGCAGGAGTTAAATTATTTGTCCCCGTTCACACAGCTATGAAGTGACTGGAGAAGAATTTAAAACTATATAGAGATACCTTTGTTCTTTCACCTTACCGAACAGAGCTTTGTCCTAAGTTCCTGTGTCATTCCTTACTCTGGTGAGAAAGTCACATGTAGAAATCTCTAGAGGTTTGCTAGGTTTACATTTTTCTGGCACCCACCTTGATCATTCTTAGCCCTGCTTCATGGGGCACCTCCCCACAAAATGTATTTTAAACCATTCTTAAAATGAATAAAGACTAATCACTACAACGAACAAGACAAAATCTGACACCTCACTTACGCCCTCAGAGAACTCAGCTGTCCACATTTGGCATACAACAATATGTCATTCTTGGGTCCTCAATTTAAACTTGAAGCTCACCATTTTACCTTGTGTATTAAGAGGAAGGAAAGGGAAATTCTTTTTTGTCCATTTGAGATATACCAGTCCCAGAACAAAATATCCTAAGGAGTAAAATCCAAGTCTGTGGAAACCAGTCACCTGTATGGTTGTTCATAAAACTGTCCACAGTTTTGATAGTGTGTGCCAATTTTCCTAACCATATGAGAGTTTGTGTCTAGGAGAGCAGCAAATATGCATTAGCATATTTTACATAAATTAATAACAATGGGACTTAATTCTACATCAGAAAATATTTCAAATTTCTAAAAACGTTCAAGATCAAGTTTTGTGATTTTTATTAACAATGTTGGTTCTGTTAGTTAGAGAAACCAATATTTGATAATTTTATATTCAGAATATAATAGTTAAGACAATTTAAATTCACAGCTTAGAAATTCCAAATCCTCATTTCTTGACACCTAGTGGAAGCAAATGTAATGGTAGCATGGATTCCCACTCAGTAGGCTTCAACCCTAACCTGCCAGTAATACCTTGCTTAGTTTCTGTGTCCAATAGTCATATGTCTTCTTGCTGTTACTGCCAAAAGAGTTGCCAATTAGTGTCAATTGTAGAGGCAGTTTGGGAATGTGGACAACTGACCAGGAAAAAAAGTACCACCATCATTTACACATTTTATATAAAAATAATAGCAACTCAAAAGTTGTCATTAATAATCTCATCATAAACTTAATCTCCTAACATTCTGTTTTCCAAAAGAAATTTGGACTACATCATTTAATTTGATTAAGATGAAAGTAATGTGATCACATGGTATCCTGTAATTCTATTGTCAAATCTATAATATGGGGCATGATATATTTTTTGCCATTTCTCAAATTAGATCATGCTTTTTAATTACCACTGCTTAGAGAAAACCAGTAATAGCTGACAGTCTTTTGACTCTTTTCCTGTACTATCTTCTTTATACACTATGACAGTTACACTGGTGGAATTTAAAATGGGGATACAGAAAGCAAACACTCCCAAGCTTAATCTAAGGTGAGGTAGTCATTTCCCAAGAGGTGTGCAGGTAATTTTTAGTTCAACATTTTCCTTGGATCTGTATATCTTTTTTTTTTTTCTATTTGGAGTTAATTTGATTAAGTGTATACCAAGAGGGAATCCAAGGAAAGAAGGGTTTTCTTTGGGCAGTCAGAAACACAGTAACAGAAACTTTTTCATTTAATTGATTGAGCCACATACAATACACATAACTGAAAGTTAGAGATGGGCTCTGAAGACAACAAGAATCTCAAATAGGGAATATGGACCATGCGTGTACTTGTTCACTTTTTACCATTTATTTATACAGAAAATCCTCATTAAAATAAGGTGTTATTGAATATTTTGCTTTTCAGTACACCAAGAGGAGGCACACTAAACATTGAGTCTTGGGATTTTCAGTATACACTCTTGAAATATTTTAGATAATTTTCATGCCATCACACAGCTAAATGCTGTTATCTTTGTCTTGTTAGCTCAAAGCTGAAGGCATCTTGAAATGAAAGTAGTCATGAATATGGAAGCAACTCTAATCCTACTTCTTCTTGCTCCTCAGGCTTCTGAGGTATGTACCTCTCTTTTTTATAGACACTTGATTTTACTTCAGGTATATTCTATTTTCTGAGCCACCTTTATATATTTTTCCCTGTGTGTCATTCTTCCGATTTCTATATGACTTCACTGAACACCTCATATACAATTACATAAAGAAAGTTCTAAATATTACTGAGTCTATTAAGGTTAGGGAAAATGAAAAAGCTGATATTATATTTTAAGTTCATACCCTTAAATGTGATTAAAAAAGAGAAAGAGAGCTAACTCAGTTTAACAAATTTGCTACCATGTGCTGACATGTTTTGCAGCCTTAATGTCAGTTAAATATAATTTTGATATTTAATTTCCTTAGCCTTGGGAGATGGGGAATAAGGCTATAACGGGCATGGTATTTACTTATGAGATAAGATAAGGTTTTTTAAATCCATCTAAGTGCTTCTAGGAAAATAAAAATTCTTTCTCAAAAGATAAACCTGAGTCAGTATACTCTTGGGTCTGAGTGTATGAGAGAAATTTTTACGATGTGTGTAAACAGTTAAGGAGACCTTAGAAGGTTAGGGAGGAAATCTTTGGGAAGATTTGACCAGCCCAGTTAAGCCTACATTACTTGAGAAGGGATGCCTACATTAGAAACCTTTCTGGGTAATACTAAATCCAATCAGTTATTTTACAAATGAAAAGGAGTGTTCATTGTTTACATGATTGTATGAACGGAGCTCCTTGGTGCTCCAGAAGAGAAGGGGAGACAAAACCTGCTCAACCTGCCTTTGAATATTTCTGTTAGTCAGGTGGCTTTTGTGTTGTAATAACTACAGAATGACTATGCCAAATTTGCCTGCTCTGGCAGTTGCTAAAATAGGTTGTTTGCTGTGATTCCTCATCTTGGGACCTCAGGAAGTTACAAGAGGAAGTTTTATTTCTAGCATCTTTATTAGTATTCTGTAATGTAGCTATTAGTAGCTTCATCTTAGAAATGAGGAACTGGGTTCCAGAGACTTTAGTTTCTTGTTCAGGAACATGTGGGAAAAGCAAATGGGAGACGCAGGACTAAATCCATGTCAGTGTAAAAACAAACAGACAAACAGACAAACAAACCAATAAAACTCTGTTTTCTGCTCTGCTCTAACGTTCTCTGTAAGCCATTCTTTTAATACTGCTATTACGCAATAACTTCCATGTAGCTTCCAAAGTTCTAATAAATGAAGATGATTCTGTGAAGAAAGTTCCAATTGCATGAAACTCACTTTTTTTTCTCACACCGGTTGCTATCCACAGTGTCAGTCACTTCATTTCTGTCAGGTTCTCATTCGTATTATTGCTCACACTGACCAGCCTGTCTTCAAGGCTTTATGTGGATAAATGGCTATTCTTGATTAAAAAAATTAGTTTCACAGACAATAATAGTCATAAGCAGCTAACCTCATTTATTCACAACATCAGGAAGAGTGTCTGAATTATTGGTGGAGACAATTTTAATTGCATGCTTTGCCACATCCTTTTACTAAGATTCTGATGCAATCTCCAGGGGAATACGTTTTGTCTTCCTAAGCTTCAGAATAATTTCTGTAGTAGACCACTGTTACTGATGGGAAAGTGGCCTATTTCTGGTATATACTGGAAGGGAAAAGCAAAACAACAGAGCTTTGAATCTTGAGTCTCTACAAGTCTCTTTGTATTTGCTTCTCCTGCATGGCTTAAATCAAAGCTCCCCAGAGAAGCACCAGATTGCCAATGAGATAAATCAAGTTTTGAGAGTAACATGCAGAACAATATTTAGCCAAGAAATTCAGACACATAACACATATGTCTATGATCTGTCCTTAGTTTTCTTTCAAAATCTTTTGACTTTATGAAGATCTAGAATTTTGACAATTCAGGTAGGGAGACACTTTTGGAGAAGTAGAACTCTTATAAACTCTTGTTAGGAAGGTATATTGGCATGAACTCTGTTGAAATACTGGCAATAGCTACTAAATTTCCAAATACATATATACTTTGAACCAGCAATTCCATTTCTAGGTATTTATGCTACAGTCATACTCACAAATAGGTTAAATGATATGTTTACAATGTTACTAATGGTAGCAGTGTTTGTTGAAGCTGAAGAATTGAAAGAAAAAAAAATTCAACAATACATCACTAATATATATATATTATATATATATATAATGTATATATAGTGCAGCTATAAAAACTGAGAAAGTGAGAAAGCTCTTTATGTGGAAATATGCCCAATAAATATTGTGCAGTGAAAACAGAAAGGTGCACAAGGATGAGTGATGTACTCTACCACTCAGTAAGAAAGGAGAAAATATTTTTGCACACGTTTACTCCCATATAAACTCTTAAAGAATTTCTAGTAAACTAGTAACATGGTTAAATTTAGGAAACAGGTAACTAATTGTATGCGGACAAGAGTAGAAGAGAGAACTGTGAATTCTACACCTAAATATAATTTTGGAGATTTGAAGCATATGTTTCTACCACCTAATAAAATTATTTAATAATAAAAATATATAAACTAACAAAATAATCAATCAAACAAACCAAAATACTCTTGTTTGTGTTTTTTTTCCTTCTAAATTTGGTAAATGGGAGGAAATGAAATCAAGTATTTTCTGTCTTCTATGTGTTGGTTCATAACACTACTTTAAGCTGTATCTGCAAGAGGCTACAGAATCAAGTGTGATTATAAATTGTCCAACTTCCTATAGTTTTAATATTGCAGCTGAGTTTGGAATGAATTTGATTGGTCATTCTAGTGATTGGACCTATAATATATCAGATTTATATCGTAGACTCATTCCATGATAAAATTTTAAAAATCTGTTATTGAAAATTCAAAGCTTTGGTGATTTCTAAAATGTTTCTAAATTACATTTTGGTTTCAAAAAAACATTCAGTCTTAAAATGTATAATTTTAATAACCATGAATGTAATTGTTTTGTTAAAAATATAGCCCACTAAAGCATAAACTATGAGACATAAACTCTATAAAATTAAGTCTAAAATGTACTTTATATGGGATGCAAATAAAACAAAGACTACATATGCTTTATAGATTTTAAATTGATAGCAGGAGAGCTTGGTTTCATGGACCAGTAATACAATGAAATTCAGGTTTTAATTTTGTGAGTATAAAAAGCTCCACTTCTGATAAGAACATCTGGCTTGAGTGTCTCTGAAAACTAGTTCCACAGATTTCCAGTGCTCTTCAGAACATGGAAACTGATTGTGATTAATCAGGGAAAAGCCCTTCTCTAATAAGGCTCTGTCCAGTCCAATTGCTGCACATGACAGTCTTGAGAATTACTTCGCCAAATGGTCTACTAGAGATGGAAGGTTGAAAGATTGGCTGAATTAAATAGCTCACCGTAGATGACCTTAGAAATTGGCATTTTAACTGAGAGCAAAGAAAAAAATCATGCATTACTGATTTTTTTAAAAATATTTTATATGTATTTTGAAAGAAAAACATTATAGGATTTTTCTTTTATCCTGACTACTTCCAAGCATTATTATCCTGCCTAAATGCTGCAATCACTCAGGTGGCAGCCTGCAGGGTACATCCATCCTTTCACTCCTGATTACAGATAACATTCGTGGCATGAGATGAGGGTGGGAAGTGAGAGCCTGACATGGTGTAAATTCATCAGGAATCTTAAGCGAATAGAGGCTCATTTGTATGACTTTGCCACCTCCTAGTCAAGAGCCTGCAGCAGACATTTATTAGTATTGGAACGTGGGCTTCTAAGATCCCGTGGAGTGGCCTAGCCTCCAATATCATTAACAGCCAGAAGATTTCATACATACAATTTTGTCAACTCAACAGCAAAACGTCTTTAAATTGGTGCATAGAGTTACTGCATGACCCAATCATCACAAAATCTGAAAAACCGCTCTGGTTGCCTGCAGATACGTCACTAGTCTACAACAGAAGACAGCCCTCCATTAAAAATATGCCATGTTTCTATTTACTTGTAAAGAAATTTTCTTCATTTATATGAAGGCATAGTATAGATAAATCTTATCTTTAAAATTGTTTTGTTCCACAGAGAAAACAATATATGTTAAAGGAGTGTTAAGATCTAACAAAAATAAGCATTTTACAAGTCATTGTAATTTTTATCTCTGTAAAAATAAAGCATACATAAAATGCAAAAGAAGTGATAAGAAAAAGAAGAAAAGCAAATCACCCATGATCCCAGTAGTTTTGTAACCACTCTCAGGAATGTTGGTGTATACTTTCCATTTGTAGCTCCTGGAGTTGCTATACATGATATATTTGATCAATCTCATTTCACTGAATATTTAGTTTATGTTTAATTATAGTTAATTAATAAAATGAAAGTCATTTTAGACAAACTTTTGCATAAGCCCACGATTATTTCCTGAGGAGACATTTCTAGAAACAGAATAGTAAAATTTAAGTCTTTTGATATTGTCAAATAAAAGACAAATTTTAAGGATTTAGTAAAAAGAGACCATGTATTTATGAAAAGAAGACAATTTGCAAATTGGGGAGTGCTCCATGCCGAGACAAAACACTCTGTTTTTCTCTAAGAAAGAAGCAGCTTTATAGTAAATATAATCAGGTTACACAAAGAAAAATGTGGTTGATTAAGCAAAAATAATAATAACTAAAAGGAAAAGCAGTCTGTATAAGGGGATGGAATGTGAACTGACATATCTTATTTACCCACAACAAAAGACCTGGTTTGGGGAAATCAAAACCCAGGTTACAATAATGTTAAACATTCCAGCACTTGTGCAAGGTCAGAGAGCCTCACATACTTGTCTCACAGATAACTTGTCTTAGGCATGTGTGGGCAACTTCAACAAATATAGATAAGTTTTGCTTTAGACATATATGGACAACTTGCCTCCAGACCCTTGTCAATTTATTTAGCAATATGTAGTTACTATGTTTGTGTCCGAAAATTTCTTCTGATTTATACTCCCATCATAATTATCAGCTGGGCATTACTTCCATTAACCCTGAAAATAGAAAATATTACTTTGCTAAACCTTGTTTTATAAAATAAATGTTAAAATGTATATTACATTATTGTCTATATATATATGTATTTTTTATTATGAAATGACAGTTTGTAACTATGTAACCTGCTAATTTTTGGATTCTTAGTGATTCTTGCACTTTTCAGTTTTTGGTTCCCTGCTATTCCCTGCTGTTATTTTATTTGTAGGAACACTTAAAATATTAAGGTTACCCTGCTTATTTTCATTTGCATTGAATATCTTTTTTTCCCAGTTATTTGTTAATTCCAAACTGTTAAGAATTTTCTGATGTATGAATAATTTTTATATTGATCTGGTCAGTTCTACCGGTCTGACAGGAGCCAACTGGATGGAGATACCAATGAGCAAAACTGGGACAATTTGAATATCAAAATAAAATTTTAAAACATTGGATTATAACCCCTAGTATAAAATAAACACTCATGGCTCCAAACTGATGTAAAAAATTGAATGAATAGATGGAGAAAATATACAGCTCTTCCTTACAGTAGAATTTCCAATTAATAAATTCAAAAGGAATAAATTAACAGACATAGAAAATTACCATTTGGTAAACACCACAGTAAAAATTGTTCCTAGAAAGAATCATCTATGGATTACTGGGCAAAAGTATGATGAGAAGCAAGATATTCACAAAGCCTCAAAGCACTGCCCTATAAGATGCTTCCTATTTAAAAATGGAAATATAGTAAATTTATAGTTGAGGAACTTGCCAGACACCACTTCTACCTGGTGAAGAAAGTTAACATCCCAGTGATGAGGCACCTCTTGACATAATGCACTGAAAGCACATCACATCTGTGCCATTCTTGCCAAAAATATATTACATTAATCTTACCAGAAGAGAACATAAGATAAACTCATACTGAGGGAGATTCTACAAATTATCTGGCTAGAATTCTTAAAATTGCCAAGGTCATGAAAGACAAAGTAAGATTGAGAAACTATTCTAGATTGGAGGAGACCAAGGAAACATGACAACTAAACACAAATTGTGGTCCTCGAGTGGATCTTGGATCAGAAAAAGGGACATTAGTGGAACAATTGGCAAAATACTAACAAGGAAAATATATTTGCTATTAGTAATGTGTCAATGTTAATTTCCTAGTTTTGATAACTATACTGTTTATGTAAAATATATGAGAAAGATAACTGAAGGATATATACAAATTTTATGGACTATTTTGCAAGCTGTAGTCTAAACATTATTTTAAAATTTTTTAAAGTTAAAAAAAGCTGTCAGTCAACGCCTTTGAGTTCTATGTACTAGGTAACATTCTTATAATGTCATCCTCCCTGTAAAGTGACACGAATATCCCATTACCATACATATAGTACATTTTTGGTTTGAATATTTTACAATAAAATTTTAATTGATCTGTTGTGTATTTTGATATAAGGTAAAGCTTCAAGATATTTTATTCATTAAAATGTTCATTAGTTGCCTCAGTATCCTTTGTTGATTAACCAATTCTTTCTCTGCTGATTTGAGATGCCATTCTAATTTTATGTTGGAGAGGATATGGCTCAAGCTATTGAACATGGCTCTCACACGGGCGTCCCTGTTTCCCTTCCCGGTGCCTCCTGAAAAAAATAAAAACAAGCAAAAGAAAGGAAAAAAACAACTCAGGGAAGCCAATGTGGCTCAGAGCTGGCGCCCCACATGCAAAGTCCCAGGTTCACTCCATGGCCCCCAGTACCTCAGAAAAACAAACAAACAAACAAACAAAAGCACTATCATATATCATTGGGGCTGTTTTTTTTTCACTTTTACTTTGCTTTATCGATCGTGTTTCTGTTTCAGTTCTACAATGTTTTTATTATTATGGATTTAGAATGGGTTATATACCATATGGTAAGTCAAATAGCTCTTTGTTAGTTTTGTGGGTTTTTTTTTCAAATTGGTTTATTAATTCTACAGGTATTTTATTTTAAAATAAATTATTAAAATTTTTGTTAGCTTCACAGAAAGGTTTATTAAGACAGTAATTAGAGTTGAATAATAGTATGCCATTGTCTTATGACTCCAAATAATCATTCATTCATTCATGCATTGTGTCAAGAATTATCAAAAAAGAATCTGTACACTTGCGATTTATTTGAGCTCTAAGTAGGAGAGTTGGGGGCTCTACTGAATATATCTAATGAGACTTTAGGTTAAGGATTTATACTCTTCCTAAAGTTGGAGAAATTCAGGAAAGAGAATATTTTTGTAATAAATTTTCTGTGATTATTCTGGGGTACCACATAGAAGCAAATGTAGGGACATACTCTTAAACTGGATACACAGGATTCCTACCATAAAAAAATGCCACATGATCTACAATTACAGACCACACAAAGACTAAGACAGCATGAGCAAAAGACACTTCTAAAAATATAAAATATAAAATAATTACATTTAAAGGAACTAAAATTATTAAAAAACAAAATTATAAGAATATAACAAAACCTTCTGAGAAAAAAAGAAACTTTAAAAATTAGTATACTTCTAAAGTCATGGGCCACTGAAATAAACAGACACAACAGATGTGTTTTAAAAAGTGATTATATTCATTGCCATCTTAACAATGTTAAATTTTCCAAAATTTGAACACAGGGTGCATGTTTTTATGTCTTCATTAATTTCTTTCAGCAATGTTTTGTTTTTTTTCAATATACAAGTCTTGTGTCCCTTGGTTAAATTTATATCTAAGTATTTTATCCTTTTTGATGCTACTGTAAATGAATCATTTTCTTAATCTCGGTTTTTCAGATTGTTAATTGCATGTTTATAGAGATACAACTAATCTTTGTGTGTTGATCTTGTATTCTGCAACTTTGTTGAATTAATTTACTGATTGTAATATTTTTGTGGTTCTTTAGGATTTCCTGTATATAAGATAATATCGTCTGTGAATAAAGACAATTCCATTTCTTCCTGTCCAAAAGAAAAAGGTGATTATACTTAGATAAAGAAAAAAATAGTGAATGGGAAGATAAACTTGAGGAAATTACCTTAGAATAAAATATAAAAGGATAAGATAGGATGTATATTAAATAGAGTCTAAAAATTTTGAGAAGAAAATGAGAAGGCCTAAATCAAATAGGATTTAAGGAAGGGAATAGGTAAAAAGAAGAAGTAATGCACGATAAAATGTCGATAGGATTTTTCAGAATTTATATAAGCCATGAATTCTTAGTTTCAGAAAACAAAACAATACTCAAATTAGTTTAAAAGAAAAAAACAAAAAAAAGCATTCCCTGTTAGGTCTAGCTTAGTATAATCTGAAACAATAATAAAGAGAGAAGAGAAAGAAAAAGAGAAAAAAACTAAAATCAAATTATTAGTTAGGGGAGTGAGAGCTAATCAGCAAATATATAATATGTTGGTGGAGATAAACGATAGAAGAAGAATTAAAAAGGTTGAAGGACATACAATGAGAATTGGGGGTTATATTTTATATAACTTGGGAGCAGAGACTGCAGCTGGATATTTTTTTTCCTAGAACTGCTCTTCTTCTTTCTATTTTAGTAAATGGCCATTGTTCTGCCAAGAACCTATGGTCACCTGTAACTTTCTCTTATACCACTTATCCAATCCTTCAACAAATCTATCAGTTCTCCTTTGAAATAATAGCCAGAATTACTCCCAGCTGAAGCTGTCTCTGGTAATGGACTATTGTAATAGACTCCTAAATGGCTTTTCTGTTTCTTTCCTCCCTTTCCTTCTCTATTTTCTACTTGCAGTCACAGAGATTATTTTGATTATTTTTAAATGTAAGCAGATCACATCATTCCTTACTCAGAACTATCCAATGGCTTCTCATTTCATTCAGATTAAAAGAAATTCCATTCCCACAGAAAACTGTTCCACACGATCACACAAACTCTTACATCTCTCATCTCTTTTCTTCCTATGTTCCCTCCTTGTCATTACACTCCTGCTACACTGGCCTTCTTGCTTTTCTTGTACACACTAAGCATGTTCCTGCCTCAGGATTTGCCCTCGTTGTTTTGTCTCCCAGGGATGTTCTGCATCCACTCTCTATAAAATATCACCCCCAAAATATCATCCCATTTTCCATTAGCCTGTTTAAATTTTCTTTGTAGCATTTATCTCCATTATCTCCACCCATAGAATGTAAGTCCTATCATTTAACAAGGGATATTTTTTTTGTTAATTATACCACCAGAATATAGAGATGTGTCTAGTACAGAGTAGACCTTATAACCATAGAATAAACAGTAGTGTCTGGAACAAAGAAGACATTCTGTTAACTTCTGAGAATTAATATATGAAAAATTGAAGTCATATGAATATGCAACTATATATAACCAAAGTGCTGAGAGAAAATAGTTGCTCACCTACTAATATACACACATCTATACTATCATTTGAAGAGCAAGAATAAAATTAAGACATTTTCAGTCAAAGAAGAGAGTATTTACCACTCACCGTTCCTTACTAAGAATAAAAATCTACTAAAAACTACTGAAAAAATCTACTAAAATCTACTGGTATATTTCAGGAAGAAAGTATGCTGAGGAAAGGAGTGAAGAAACAATTATGGATAAATAAATTGTTAAAGATGAAATTAATATATAAGTATGGACTAAATAAAATAGTGAAAAACAAATTATGACCATTCTGATATTGAAAAAAAATGGTGGAACTACAGTACTAATTAGTCAGTAGGTGGGGATTTTAGTCATAGAATTCCAAAAGAAGAAATGCTCATTAATTTTAGACTCTATTCACTCAAGTATTCATGTTGAATTTTTAAAGAAAATTGATAAAATTGAGAGAATATGTTACTTTTTTATTCAGTTAAATAGAAAATAATGAAAGATTAATCAGTGCAATTCAGAGAGTAAATAATTTACAGAAATACATGTAGAAGTTGTCAACCCCTCAAACATAATGGAAGATTTTTTTAACACACCTCTCTTAATAAAGGATAAGTTAAGCAAATATGAAATTAGTAATATATAGAAGATTTGAGCAACACCATTAACAACTTAGCTCTTTCAGCGGAGAACCCATTCTTGTGAATCACATGAGAAACACTTGCAAAAACTGAACCACATTCTAGGTTGTAGACCAAGTCTCAACAACAATCAGCAAAACTTCAATAAATGCAGATTACATCCATTGAAAATTCATCAAGATTTAGTAAACAGTTTAAAGACTATTTAAAAGAACCATACAAAAGAAACTTTTCTATTTTTAAAGTAACTTATAGATTCAAGAAGATACAATTAAAGAAAGTGGAAAACATTTAGAGCAAAAACAAATAACAGAAATCAAAACACATGGTCAAATGGAAGATAATCTACAACTTTAAAATTCTTATTTTAGAAAAAATGAAATAATGCAAATCAATGTGATTGTCATCCAACACAGTAAGGTAAATAAAAAAGTAAAAGAAAGAACATACTAAAGATAAGAATAATGGTTATAAACTAAAGACTTGATAGAAACAAAAACAACAAAAAATAGTTCCTGTAAATTTTAATATAATAAAATAAATAAATAAAAGTCTCTGGTAAGACTGATCAGGTATAAAAGCAAGCAACAAATAAATAATCTTAATATTGAAAAAAGAGACAAAACTCCCAAGACAGGAGAAAATAAAAAATAACAATAAAAACTTTAACTTTTGTCAATAAATGTTAAAACTTTTATTAAAAATGTGAATTTTTAGAAAAATGGAAAAATTTCAAGGAATAGAAAACCTATGAAATGAATTCAAGAAGAAATAGAAAACTCACATTACCTGAACTTCAACCAGTTTGTAAAAATTCAGTTAAACAACAAAGAAAAGCCTATGGTTTTATAAATGAATTCTTCCAAAAGAACAAATATCTAATCTTTATTCATTATTCTTGAAAATAGGAAAAGTGGAAATGCTCTTTACCTCATTTTATGAAACTAGTATAAAACTGGAGTTTAAAATCAATCAAAGACTGCAGGAGAAAGATGCATTAATGATCAATCTCAAAAACAGAAAAATACTTAATTAAATATTAGCGAACCAAATATGGCATCATATATGTGTATATAGAATATATCCATAGATATATAAATATACATATATACTCTACAACATATATACTATACATAAATTATAAAAATACGAGATATATATTATATAAACATATATCTGAATAAAAATATAAATATATTTAGATTTAGATAGCAAAATAAATCAAACATAGAGATACAGAGCCATATAAGAGTATAGATTGCTTAATGTTACACATTTTATTAATGTAATTTGTAATTTTGAGAGATAAAGATTTTACAATATGCTCATTGTCAGAAATGCAGGGGAAAACACATAGAATTCTGGCTATTGAACTTGCGACATACTCCATCTTTTCTTGAGCACTTCTTTACTTTATGGCATAACAAGATGTTCCAAGCTAATTGTGTACCTACGTTGCCTAATACCTGCCTGAAGTCAGCTGTTTTTCAGAGCATCCTGGTTCCTTTACTGCAGCCCTGAGTGCTAAGTGAGCTCATCGCTACTGGGGTGTCTGTTTCTTGGGCTTCACAGTGGAGAGACGTAGGGAACATATACAAATATTTACACACAAAGAAACAAAAAACTGCATGCATGCATATATATGTATAAGTGTATGTACGTATATATGAACATGCACATTTTCACATTTTAGAAATTATGAGCTCACACTGATAACTAATTCATATTCATTCCACAGAGGTTTCTTATTTACATCTCCTATTCCATATTTGTATGTCACTTCCAATAAGGTGATAATCCTGGCTCTCAACAAAATCAAAACATTCATTCACTTACTCAATCTTTAATACTCCCAAACTATTCCAGAATAGCTTTCCCCTTACCAACAGACATCACAGAGTTAAAACTTTGCATGCAACTCTCCCTCACAGCCCAACCCTGCCCAAGACTGAGGGAGAAAAACACTGTTGTTAAATTATTTGGATCAGTGCTTTTTTTCCCCCCTTTCATTGTGGTTATGGTATTTACTTGAAATTCAATTGGGTTAATATTTTTCCCCCTTTTATATCCTTATTGATTTGAACTTTTAAATATGTAGTCTATTGGCATGCTCAAGGAAGGAAGGAAGGAAGGAAGGAAGAGAGAGAAAGAAAGAAAAAGAACTTTTAATTAATTAATTAATTTATTTATTTATTTATTTTTGCTCAGAAAAGTGTCACTCTTTCCATATACTATCTGACCCCATCGTCTTACTCAACCTCCATAGGTAACCTATTTCCCAGGTAACCAGATACAGTACAGTCAGGCCTGGGAATAGTCTCAGGAAGTAGGCTTGAAAAGGGGATTTTGGTGTTGAATGGCAATGAACTATCCATCATGGTAGTATACAGAATACTGAGCACCCTTGGCAGGGTCTAGCAATGCATCCATTAAACATTCACCAGTGTTGAACAGGAATGGGATACTGGTGAAAGGTGATGAAGAACCTGGGAGAGAGGGGATAGTCCTCAACCTTAAAACATGGGCTTGCTGGGATCTCAGTTGAATGCTCAAGGTGATGATCAGGGGTTTCCAGGTCTTCCCTGGGATTAGGGCAACATCCAATTTCCCTCAGCACTGCATGACCTCTGGACACTGTTGTTTTCCAAAAGTCTAAGTCTTACTAAATCTAAGTTAATAATGGATTTTGAGTTAATTTTTGTATAAGGTGAGAGGTGAGAAGAGGTTTGTTTTTTGCTTATGGATGCTCGGACACCATTTGTTGAGACTTAAGTTTTTATTCCATTGAATTGATTTTGCAATTTTGTAAAAAAAAAATTAGCATATTTGTGTCGGTCTATATATAGGCTCTATATTCTGCTGCACCAGTTTGCCTATGTATCTACCACTCCACTAAATCCCAGTCTTGTTTACTGGAGGTGTGTTACCTAATGGTGTAGACTGATTCCTTGCACTTTCCTCATCTTTTTTTGGTTGAAAGGGGTGGTATTATGGCAGCCATCTTGGCCTCCAATGACATTATATGGGATGGGCCTTGTTTCCAGGGGCAGGTGGACTCTCCAATAGGCCTTCTCTGACACTATCCCATCAGGAGGGGTGATGCCTTGTTACTGCCAGGTGGGAGTGGAAGTCCAGGCTCCACACTTGTTCTCCATTGACACTGTGGGAAAGGTGGGGGGAGGAGACTTGCAAAGCACCTGGCAGGAATGAAAGTCCCAGCTCTGTACTTGGCCTTCTCTGACACCACCTAATGGGGTGCTGGGGCACCTTGTTAGCACCCGGCAATCATGGAAGTGTCAGCTCCCTACTTGACCTCTACTGGCATAGGTAGGGGTGGGACCACAATTTTTACTATGGTATTTGGATTGAGTAGGGTGGGCTGGGGAAGCTAGGGACACACCTACAGGCTATCTCCCAACCCTCAACTATCCCCACCTCCTTTTCTAGTGTGTAGAGATGTTTCACTATGTTTGAATTCTGCAGCCTGGGGGAGATAATTAGGTCTAATGAAAAGGCTCTTTCATAGTTTATAACAATTGTTTAACAACAATGGGGTGAATATAAATATATTTAGTTTGTATTTATCTATGATGATATGCGTGCTTGTTTTGTAAGTTCACAACTTTTACTATACACATTGTTTATGTATGTTCCTGTATGAATGATTAACTTCAATTTTAAAAAAGTTTAAAATAAAAAAGGACTGAAAATTGCTTAAACCCAGAAACTAGAAACAAGCAGTTCCAGTTGCTTATCAGGGCTGAAACTCTCAGTGGCAGAGCCCCCTGCCCCTGGGATTATGTAAATACTCAACACTCTCACAGTGTAGGGTTCCTCCTCTCACACATGAGGTGGGGGGTGCAGAGCTGCCATCCACTGACCCTGACCCAGTTGGCCTCCCTGGGGTACTGGCCATCATGGGATCTCTTCCCCTGCTCTTTTGGACACTTCACGCTATGTAAGTCATAAAGCAGTCATTTGCTGAAAGTTCTGTTGTACCTGAGACTGTGTTCCCACGACCCACTGTACAGCAACTCGCTCCACAGAGCGGCTATTGCCTACAAGTTTTCTGTCTGGATAGGCTGCCCCTTTCGTGGTCTCTTGGCTAAAGAGAGCAGACTTTTTGTTCTGTTTTTGTTTTTATTTTCATTGCTGCTTTTTAAATCTGCACCTGTTGGCATTTCCAGATTTTGACTTCTCCATTTCCAAATATTAGATTATGAGGTAAAAAAGAAAATCCAGGGAACTTGTCACCGTGTCATTCCTTGGGTCCCAAAGATGCCTAACTGGTTTGCTTTCTTCTCTCCACCTTTCAGAATCTTCTTGTGTTTGTTTTATATATAAAATCAGGGTATTAAAATTATTCCTAGCAAGAGAAATAGGGAAAAGTATGTCTACTTCATCTTCACAGAAATGGAAGCTAATAATTCACTTTTAAAATAAAAATTATTTAACTTTCTTTTTCTGTGGATATGACTTTAATTTGCAAAGTATCCAATTGTATAAAAGTTTTGAGTTCCATGGCATGTCCAAAGTAACTGGAACAAAATCATTTTAACTTCTAGAACTTAAAGTTCTTCATTCCCCAGTGAAAATTAGGAGAAATACAAATTAAAATTATTTCAGTGTGTTGCATTAATTATTCCATTTATTGCTTATTACTTTGCTTTGTGGTTTTACATGCCCCTGAACTGTAAAAGGGATCAGAAAAAAAAGAAGAGAATAAGCTAATTAAACTTGGGCCACTAAAACCTCAAAAAACTTGAAAGTCTAGACAAATATGTACAGTAAAATTTTGACTAAGCTATAAAAAAATTGTTTCTGAGAAAATCAATGTGAGGTATATATATTTAGTTTGCATTTTTTCTTTGTGATTCATTCAGTAACAAGAAAAAGTTGAATGTGTTTGCAGTAAATCTCCGATCCCAAAGAACTTATGCAACTATAAATACAACTTTAATTTTAGTGGTATTTTCTAACCACCTCTACCAAATTACTAAATTTTATTATTGTGTTTCCTTCCTGCCTTTCTTTCTCCCTTCCCTTCCCTTCCTTTTCCCTTCCTCCTCCCTTCCTCCTTCCTTCCTCTTAGCTTCCTCTTTCTTTCCTCTTCCTTTCCTTTTCTTTTTTAAAAGTTTCTTTCTCTTTTGGTAATACTTTCTTTCATTTTTTACTCCATGTCAATTAAGACTGTCATCTGGATATTTGTCTCTCATAACAAAAAGTATCAGTGACCACTAATTTGTGTGTTCAGATAAGAAATTTTCAGAGAGGAAATTTCAAAGAAAATGTCTGAACAAAATATGACATTATAGGGAAAATAGAGAATTTTCTTAATAACTTGGGTTCTGAAATAACTGCTATCAGTTCCCTTTGCTTTATGACTCTGCTAGTTATCCACATGGAAAACAATCTATAAAAGAACAGTTTGTATTGAATTTTCAGACCTGATTCTCTATTTTAGAAAAGTATAAGGAAGTATTGATAAAACCTTGCTTACTCTAGCTTAATTTAGCTACCTGAGGACCTAGAGAATAATACAAAATTAAATGGCATTTTCTTGGTTTTAATTTTTTTTAAACGTTACATATGCAATTTTTTTTTTTAAAGAATCTAGCTGTGATTCCTCATATTGTGACACCAGTGCTTGCTTATCTCATGGCCTGTTTAATTCAAATCTTTCTGTTGAATTGAAATGGTCTTCAAAAATGCTCCCAAAGAGTGAAGTCTTCATCCAGCTACATAATACATAGATTCAATTTCAAATTTAGACTCTAATCCATGCACATAAATATCCTAAACCTAGCCACAGTTTGTGATGTTCTACCAATTTGTTTCTAACAGTGAAGAGGATATTAAGCAACACAACTCCCTCTGACAACAAAGGTGCTATTAAGGGCTATTGCATCAATAATGGGTGGATATAAACTCCCTAAATAATCATAGATTGGATATTGTGCAGCAGTTTCAAAAGTGCAATTATAGCCCATTGTGTCAGTAATGTGTGCATTTAGGCCTCTTAATAGTACGTATTGGCATAATGACTATGAGATAGTGGAACTAGATACCAAAGGGTAGATTCTCATTTCCTGGATATATTTTAGGAGTGGAAATAACTATCTGTTTGAAATTATTTAGGCTTGTTCTTACTGTAGTCTAGGGGTTGGAAACTGTTGTCTCTAGTGGGCTCTTCTGTCCCTGAGTTATTAGAAAAAAAACTTACTAAACTGTTACTCAAGGGTTTTTCACCCTTGCTTCAGAGATGCAGACCTCATGGTAGGTTTCACATATGTCAATTTCACTCCCACCCTGAAATGTGCAAAATCTTCACACAGACCTCCCCTACTGGTTAGCGGTATCCCATAATTTGTAAGCCCAGTGTATCTAACAACTGAAAAAAATTTTTTATTATGAAAGAAAATAGAGATTCTATTTACAAGCATTTCATTTCCTGTTTCACTTCAGTAATCCATTCTTATTGTTCCTTTTTGGAAAAACTCAAACAACCTGAATTAAAATGCTAACCTGCAAGGAAGCAGATGTGGCTCAGTGACTAAGCTCCCACCTACCACATGAGAGGTCCGTGGTTCGGTCCTGGTGCCTCCTAAAAAAGACAGTGAGCTGGCGTGACAGGCAGGCGCAGCAAGATGACACAACAAGATGATGCAACAAGAGACACAGAAGAAAAACATAATGAAAAACACAACAAAGAGCAGGGAACAGAGGTTCCCAGTGCCTTCTAAAGAACACGAGCAAGACAGCGAGCTGACACGACTGGCAGGCGCTGCTAGCTGCCGCCACATGAGACACAAGAACACAGGGAATGGAGGTGGCTCAAGCAATTAGGCACCTCCCTCCCACATCAGAGGCCCTGGGTTCAGTTCCCGGTGCCTTCTAAAGACACACACACAGCAAGTGCAAACAAGGAGGGGGTGGGGAGAAAATAAATAAATAAAATAAATCTTTAAAAAAAAATGCTAACCTGCAGCCTATTTCCCAGTTTTTTAGCTGCAAAAATACAATATCTAATTATACCTCAAACCAAAACACCCAGCCAATTTCCCAAAATGTAACTAAAACAGTAAATGTTTATATATAAGTAACAAACCATCATGTAGGATGTAAAATAAGCATCATTTCCTGATCACCAATCTATTTTTCAACAAGCAGCTGCTCTCTTTGCAGAACATGAACAGTTTACATGACATTGCATCAACATTACTTTTATGATACAGCATAGCAAAAAAAAAATAAACACCACAGAGCAATAAATAACTTGTTTTGAAAAATACAAATACAAATTTATAATAAAAATAAGGCAATTTCTAACAATGAGCTCTTTCTTACTCCACAAATAAGATAGAAAGTAAACCTTGAAGAAAGTTCAGAAAGAAGGAGGCAAGAGGGTTGAGGCAATTTTTTATTCTAGTTGCAAAATGTGATGCTGTAGAAGATTTGGGTGATGGAAGGGCAACTTCAGGCAATCTCTCTGATTCAGAGGAACTGTCAAGAGATTCACCATTGTTTGAAAGCTGCTGTAGGCACTCTTGAACTGGAAGGCTATGATTAATATGTAGGAGAAGTGATTGATGCTTAGGCTAAAAAATTACAAAACTGAACTGCTTACATTCTGCTTAATTTGACCTACGTTTAATAAGGTCTCTAAGAGGAATCCAGATAAGTTTAAGCTTAAGTAATCATTGTGTCTGCACATCCTTGTTTTTGACATGTGTCCTACGTTTCTTAACATGTAAATGCAGTACTGATATTCTATCAAATTTATGTGTAACAACATTTCCACGGATTATTTTCTTAAAATGGTGTCTTAAGTTTTGAACTCTTAAATAAAAATCATCCCTATTAAGATTTGAAAAACTAAACCAAAGCAAAAATAATGACATATTCTACAACATTTGAGTTTTAAAACCCAAGAGGAAGCTTATTGAGAAAATGTTAATGGGGAGACAACTTGAAAGGTATGCTTATACCGCAAAGTGAAGGAAACACAACCACACAACTTTCTATAAAATTCCATAGGTATTCTCCAATAGCAAAGTTCCTGGATAAGATATATTAACATCTATCTCTGGGTTCTCCTCATGAAGTTGCACCAAATTCCCTGAACCAATATCCCAAGACCAATTGTTCTATCCTGCCCTGGCTTTACCTAACATCTCCTCCTAGGCAATGATGCTCAACACAATCTGAGACAGAGCGCTCTTTCCTTGAGTTCCATACAATTTAGCAATAAATGATTAGCATTCATAGTCAGCACAAAGGCATGATCTCAATTTTAAAAATTTCCTTTCCCAACTATCTTAACCTTAACTTCTGCCTTGATTTTATTACTTGATGTTTATAAAAGTCGGCATATATGTGAGTTTATGTTTTAATAATATTTTAGAAATCTTTTCCTTTTTTTTTTTCATATTTCAGTATTTTCCATAAGGATTAAAAACTGAAGTAAGGGGGGTGGATGATGCTCAATGGCTGGGCGTCTGTCTCCCATATGGAGGCATTTAGGTTCGATCCCCGGGACCTCCCGGTAGAATAAAAAAGAATGGTGTGGAAGGCATGCCCCCAGTCCCCACACGTGGGTGCGCTGCCAGGCCCTGCCAAGCCACGCAGCAAGATGATGACATAACAGGAGAGTGACACAAGGGAGAGCCAAGATGAGATGTGCTGAAAAACTAGGAACTAAGGTGGCGCAGGTGACAGAAGAGAGGGCAGGAAACAGACACAGAGAATTGCCCAGTGAGTGGACACAAAACAGCAAACGGGGCGGGAGTGGTGGTGCTGAAATGGATAAAGTAAATAAATAAATAAATCTTAACCTGAAGTAAGGATAAAAGGAACATATAAGAAGGTTTCAGCAGAACTACTACAAAGTAAAGACCTTTTATTCCCCCTTCCTTTACTTAAAAAACAAATAGAAACAATCACTAAAAATCTTGCTAACCAGAGCAATTATAGGACATTTAGGGGTTTTGAAATGGGTTCTCATGAAGTTTTTTGTATTTCTACCAGTATGTGGTGAGTTGCATATTCATACTTATAAAATATGTATTGTATGATATATATTTATTTATACATGAGTTATGTATATATATTCATACATGTATAATGTATATTTACACATTTTATTATTTTCACCCTTTTTTTTCCAGGGGAGAGCATGAATGCAGTCCCCCACTACCACAAATTATGCAGTCGAGTTTCCCACAATTGGGGAAATGGCAGGGGTCAGCACATCCGGAGTGCAATGGATAAGCCTCGCCCTGGGAAAACCACCTTCGTGATCATGGTATCTCCCCTGCCAGGTAAGTATGTATATATATTTATGCACACACATACTTATATACACTTACATATATGTTCTAAGAGACCTTAAAATTTGATTGCTCCAGAATCTTTGTTACTTAAAAAAAGTTAAGCTATATCCAAATTTTCTGAGCCAGTCATTTTAGAAGAGACTCGTGTTTTCTAATATAAAAGAAGCAAAATTCCTGAATATTAAATTCTTGCTAATAAAAGTTAATATTTTGAAAAATTAAAAATCATAATGAAAGCCTGAAGAATTATAATTTTCCATATATTTCTTTTTTTTCCTATACTTCAATTTTGCTAACATGTGCATAGATCAGGAGTACACAAGTTTCTTATTATATCCTTCTTGAAAGTTGGAAGGTTACAGTCCTGATAAGAAGCAATGCCAGGGAGATCTGTTACCAAAAAGATTTCAATAAATAACTCATTGCCTACCCATAATCATGACCTTACTGGAGATGATAATGATAGCACATCCAATATTGAACTGGGGTCTGCAAACTAATATGAACAATAAAGCCTCAGCTCATAAAGAATGACATAATGCAAAAGTACAACATATATAAAGAAGCTGATGCGCATATAGCCAAATGTTTAGATGTAGACAAGATCAGTTGAATACCATTCCTTCATTTAGCCAGTATCTATTAACAACCTTTGCTATTTTCTTCACTGTGCTTGGTTTTGGAAATATCAAAATAAAATACACATTGTGGCTGCCCTCAAATACATCTGAATCTGTTATGAAAACAAATATGAAAATCAACAATTATAATACAACATAATAATTGCTATAATTAAGATTGTATACAAGGTACAGAGAAATAGCTTATGGAAAAGAATACTTAATTTAACTGGGGCAGTCAAGAAAGATTATGTAGAAGAGAGAGCATTAGAATTAAGAATTACAAGATAAATAGTATTACTTGCAGGGGTCATGGTGGTGGAATATGTATTCCAAGTAAAGGAAGCAATTTGTGTAAACCATAGAAGGGTGAGGGCATATGGCATATTAAGGGAATTGAAGAAGTTTGGTGTTGTTGAACTATAATGTGGAAAGGAAAAATGGCAGGACATGGGGCTGGACAGGTAGCAGAGCTAGATTATATCAGACACTGCACTGTTCATGCCTGAATAAGGCAAGCAAGTAAAGCACCAATAACTATATAGTGTGTTCCCAGATGGGAGCTCAGTGGAGTCTGTGTCAGAAATCTAGATATCAGTGTGTTCAGATATTAAATGACAGTTGAAATCAGAGGCAGGAGGTCTCCTTAGAAGAGGAAAGTACTAAGGCCAGATACCTAGTGGGCCCCACTGTGAAGGTGTATGCAGGTCAGAAAGAGGAGAAACAGAAAGAGGAGAAACAAGACTGGCAGACATCCTGCGAGGAGTGAACTTCAAGTCTGGAATCATTAGCAGTACCAGGAGACAAAGAGGTCAAACAAAATAAGGACTAAGCGTATGCACAAGAGTTGGCAACTGTAGGCAGATGTAGCCCGGTAGCTTAGACTTCATCTTTAATTTATTCTATTGGTCACCATGCTAGTAGTATCATTTCCAGAAAGGCACTTCATTTCAAAAGAGGTAAACATTCAGATGGGCACATTCTTTCTGTCTCTAACAGTTTTTTTTCTTAATTCATCTCTTCCAATAAGTTCATAGGTGTTAATTCAGTTGAATTTGAAATAGGAAAGAACAACTTTCCAGAAAACATTCCCTCCCCTCTTTCTGAGTGCTACTTAGGGTATTGTTAAATCTCTTGGAGTGAAAGGAGAGCAAGGTATCATTATTTCTCAGTAATTTCAAAATAAATTCTGCAGTTAAAATCTGTGTGCCATTCTGTTGACCTTTATTATCTAAACATTGGGAAATAGAACGGTATGATTCTGTTTTAATTAATCTGTTGAAAATTGACATTACAGATGAGGCAAAAAAAAAGCTTTTGAGGGTTGATAAAGCAAAGCAGAGGGCTTAATATTTTGTTTTAAAATCTTGTACTATTGTGAGAGCCTAAAAAACTCATATTTTACTTCCTTAGGTTACCAGGAAAAGTACAATTGCAGAATTTTGTATTAATGGGTCCACAATTAATTCATAATATTCAGTCATAGGAGAAGTATGAATAATATTAATCAATCATATCTATATCTCTTGTTGCATTAGCAAGATTTATTTTAAATATTAAAGAAACTCATGCCTATTTTATATTTTTTGAATGGCTGCCATTCAACTTTCTTGAGGTTACAAATAGCTACCAAAGTTTCCCAAGTCTAACATACATGCAAAATTAAAAGTCAAATGAAATTGAGAGATTTTTTATTTTGTTTTGTTTTTACCATTTTGAAAATTCTTTCCTGACCACTATGACCATTATATTTTTCTTTCATAAACATTGTAATAGTGAATAAATGTATACCCACATTACAGGCTGGTCATTTCATAGGGGTTGTATATAAGCTGCCACTAACACAGACCATCAGGAGTCTGCTTTTATATCTGAAGTGAGCAATAAAAACAACAGCTAAAAATATAAATTATGTACAGGGATAAATTTTAAAGGAATGAAAGGCATAAATGTAAAATTAATAATAAAATAATAGTAATGATAACAATAAAAGGACCTAAGAAGAAAACTAGGATGTATTTCTTTATAAACTGGGTCAAGGAAAGCAGTCCTTTTAAATCACATATGGAATTTACAGACAATGAAAGAAAATTAAAAAATTAAATATAGTATATTACCAAAGGAAAAAACACACCATAAGCAAAGTAAAAACAAACAAAAAATAAGAACAAATTGTAAAACATATCTTTAACTTATGTAACTTATGTATCAGAAAAAGTTTTTTTATTAACTTATTTTGTAGATTTAATAATTGAAAATATAAACAAAAACTAAAAAGAAAACACAGTTGAATAAAAACATACATTTTTCAATTAAATGTACTGGATATATATAAATTTTTTTTGAATCATACAATATGTTACACAATATATTTGGTCCACAGTAATGCAATCATACAGTATTTGTCCTTTTGTGTCTGGCTTGCTTCACTCAACATAATGTCCTCCAGGTTCATCCATGTTGTCATATGCTTTACTACTTCATTTCTTCTTACAGCTGCATAATATTCCATCGTGTGAATACACCAAAGTTTGTTCATCTATTCATCTGTTGATGGACACCTGGGTAGTTTCCAACTTTTGGCAATCGTGAATAATGCTGCTATGAACATTGGTGTGCTGGAGTCTGTTCGTTTCTCTGCACTCAGTTTTTCTGGGTATATACCTAGTAGTGGTATTGCAGGGTCACGTGGCAAGTCTATATTCAACTTCTTTAGGAACTGCCAAACAGTCCTCCACAATGGCTGTATCATTCTGCATTCCCACCAATAGTGAAAAAGTGTTCCTATCTCTCCATATCCTCTCTAATGCTTTAGTCCTCTGTCTTTTTAATAGTGGCCATTCTGATAGGTGTGAAATGATATCTCATTGTAGTTTTGATTTGCATTTCCCTAATCATTAGTGATGTTGAGCATTTCTTCATGTGTTTTTTGCCATTTGTATTTTTTCTTTGAACAAAGGTCTATTCAAGTCTTTTAACCATTTTTAAATTGGGTCGTTTGCCTTTTATTGTTGAGTTGTAACATTTCTTTATATATCCTGGATATTAAACTCTTATCGGATATGTGATATCCAAATATCCAAACATTTTCTCCCATTGAGCTGGCTGCCTTTTCACCCTTTTGATAAAGTTTTGTGAGGTAAAGGGTGTTAAATTTAAATTTTGAGAAGGTACCATGTATCTATTTTTTCTTTTGTTGCATGTGCTTTGGCTGTAAGGTCCAAGAAACCACCACCTACTACAAGGTCTTGAAGATGTTTCCCTACATTTTCTTCTAGTAGTTTTATGGTCCTGGGTTTTATATTTAGGTCTTTGATTGATTCAAGTTGATTCTTGTATAGGAAGTGAGATAGGGGTCCTCTTTCATTCTTTTGGTTATAAATTTCCAGTTCTTCCAGCACCATTTGTTGAAGAGACTGTTTTGTCCCATTAACATGGACTTGGTAGGTTTGTCAAAAACCAGTTGACTGGATAGGTGAGGGTTTATTTCTGGGTTCTCAATTCTATTCCACTGATCGATGTGTCTATCTTCATACCAGTACCATGCTGTTTTGACCACTGTAGATTTGTAATATGTTTCAAGGTCAGTCAGTGAAATTCTCCCACTTTGCTCTTCTTTTTTAGAAAGCTTTTGGCTACTTGGGTGCACTTTCCCTTCCAAATGAATTTGGTAATTGCATTTTCTAATTCTGTAAAGTAAGCGGCTGGGGTTTTGATTGGTATTGCATTCAATCAATAAGTCAGTTTGGGTAAGATTGACATCTTCACCATATTTATTCTTCCAATCCATGAACATGGAATGTCTTTCCATTTTTTCAGGTCTTTTTAAATTACTTTTAGCATTGTTTTGTTAGTTTTCTGTATATAGATCCTGTACCTCTTTGGTTAAGTTAATTCCTAGGTAGTTGAGTGTTTTTGTTGCTATTGAAAATGGAATTTTTCTCCTGATTTCCTCCTCATTGAATGTAAATGGATTAAAATACCTAATCAAAAGATACAGGCTGACAGAATGGATAAAAAAAAATAATGAGCCAGCCATATACTGCTTACCAGAAACTCACTTTAGAACCAGGGATAGAAACTGCCTGAATGTGAAAGGTGGGAAAAGATACTCCACACAAATAGTAACCAGAAAAGAGCAGAGTTAGCTATACTAATATCAGACAAAACAGACTTTAAATGCAAAAAAGATATAAGAGCTACAGAAGGTCATTATATATTAATGAAAAGGACCATCCACCAGGAGATATAACAGTCAAAAATATCTATGCATCTAGCCAGGGTGAACCAAAATACATAAGAAAAACTCTGGGAAAAGTGAAGGAAGAAATAGACTCTCTAGAATAATTGTTGGAGACTTCAACACCCTACTCACAGCATTAGATAGAACAACCAGACAGAAGATCAACAAGGAAACAGAGAACCTCAACAATATGATACATGAGTTAGACCTAACAGACATATACAGAATGCTGCATCTAAATTCAGTGGGTTATACATTCTTCTCAAGTGCCCGTGGATCTTTCTTCAGGATAGACCACATGTTAGGGCACAACGCAGCTCTCAATAAATATAAAAACATTGAAATTATACAAAGCACATTCTCAGATATAATGGAATGAAACTGAAAATCAATAATAGACAGGAAAAAGTAAATTTGCAAATGTGTGGAGGCTGAAAAACAACTCCTAAATAATCAGTGGGTCAAAGAAGAAATTGCAAGTAAAATCAGTAAATATATTGAAACAAATGAAAATGGGAATACAACTTATCAAAACATAAGATTCAGTGAAGGCAGTGTTGAGAGGTAAATTCATAGCCCTAAATGCTTATATTAAAAAACAAGAAACAGCTAAACTCAAAGATTTAACTGAACAACAAGAGAAACTAGAAAAAGAACAGCAAACCAACCCCAAAGCAAGCAGGAGGAAAGAAATCATAAAGATTAGAGCAGAAATAAATGAAATTGAGAACAACAACAAAAAACAATAGAGAAAACAACAAAACCAGAACCTGATTCTTTGAGAAGATCAATAAAATTGACAAACCCCTAGCTAGACTAACAAAGAAAAAAAAAAAAAGAGAGAATATGCAAATAAATACAATCAGAAATGAAAGGGGGGAAATTACAACTGACCCCACAGAAATAAAAATAACCATAAGAGGATATTATAAGAAACTGTATGCCAACAATTTAGACAACCTAGATGAAATGGAAAAATTCCTAAGAATGTACAACCAACCTACACTGACATTTGAAGAAATGCAAGAACTTAACAAACCAATCACATTTAAGGAGATTGAATATATCATCAAAAATCTCCCAGCAAAGAAAAGTCCAGGACCAGATGACTTCATAGGTGAATTCCACCAAGCATTTCGAAAAGAATTAACACCAATCCTGTTTAAACTCTTCCAAAAAGTTGAAGAGGAGGGAAAATTACCCAACACATTTTATGAAGCCAACATCACCCTAATACCAAAGCCAGATAAAGATACTACAAGAAAAGAAAATTACAGACCAATCTCTCTAATGAAGATAGATGCAAAAATTCTCAACATAACACTTGCAGATCGAATCCAACAGCATAAGACCAAAAGATTTATACATTACAACCAAGTGGGATTTATTCCTGGTATGCAAGGCAGGTTCAACATAAGAAAATCAATCAATGAAATACACCACATTAACAAATCAAAGGAAAATAAACACATGATAATCTCAATCAATGCAGAAAAGGCATTTGACAAAATCCAGCATCCTATTTTAATATAAACACTTCAAAAGAAAAGAATAGAAGGAAAAATCCTCAGTATGATAAAAGGCATATATGAAAAACCCAGAACCAACCTCATGCTCAATGGGGAAAGGTTGAAAGCTTTCCGTCTAAGATCGGAAACAAGACAAGGATGCTCACTGTCACCAATGTTATTCAATACCATACTGGAAGTTCCAGCTAGGGCAATTAGACAAGAAAAAAAGAATTAAAGGCATCCAAATAAGAAAAGATGAAGTAAAACTCACTGTTTACAGATGACATGATCCTGTACTTAGAAAATCCTGAAGTATACATGACAAAGCTACTTGAGCTAATAAATGAGTCCAGCAACGTGGCAGGATACAAGATTAACATGCAAAAATAAGTAATGTTTTTGTACACTAGTACTGAACAATCTGAGGTGGAAATCAGGGGGAAGACTCCATTTTCCAGTTTTAAAGAGCTTCAGAAATTTGAGAAAGACTCAAAACTTTAATTAGGTAATGATCTGAGAAGGCAATTCAAATAATTTTCAAAAATGTTCCTTAAATATGTAAAAAGATAAACCTCACTTAAAATAAAAGGTACACAAAAACTGAAGCAAGATGCCATTTCTGACCTAACATATTAACAAAAACTCCAGTATCACAGCATACTCTGTTCATGTATAGGTAGGGAACATAACTATTCTTCAATATTGTTGATGGGAAAGCAGTATCTAGAAAAATTACATAAGCGTTTGCCATTTGAGCCAACAAGCTCTTAAAAAAATTCATTACATAGATATCCTGAAAAAATATATAATTATTATATACAATGTTATACATAGTGGAATTATTTGAAATGGCAAAAATTAGAAACAATCTATGAATCCATCAATAAAAATCCGCATAAGTTATGAGTACAACTACATAATGGAAAACATGCAGCTGTAAAAAAGAAAGAGGATAAGCTCTCACTCAGTGGAGACACGATTAAGTGAAAAAAGCAAAGTAGAGAATAGTATGTAAGAAGTATATTTACACCTATACATATTTGTTTCATTTATAAAAATAAAAACTATATCAATATTCACAGGAAAAACATTTCACAGAATCTGACATCTCTTCCTGACCCAAAACCCAGCAAACTAGGAATAGAAGGGAACTTTGTAAAACTGATAGAATATACTACAAAAATTAGAGCTATTCTATTCAGTATTATACTGGAGGCTCTTGCCAGTGGAATAAGGCAAGAAAAAAAAAAAAATGAAGGCCTTCAGAATGGAAAGAAAAAAGTAAAAAAATTTTAAATTCATAAATGATATAATCATGTAAATAAAAAAGCTTATGAAAATCTACAAAAAAATTACGAAAAGTAATAAGTAAGTCTAGCAAGTTTTCAGAATACAAATCAATTTGCAAAAATAAGTGAAATTTCTAAATACTAGGAACAAACATTGGAAATTGAAATTTTAAAAAATTAAAATATCCTCAAAAATATAACATACTTAAGGTCTGACAAAAGATGTAAAAGAGATTTAAAGAGATTTAGATTTTTTGAAATCTAAAAAATTAGAGAAATTAAAGAACTAAATGAAAAATAAACCATGTTCATGGGTCAGAAGACATAGTATCATCCAGATATCAATTTAACTCAAATTATCCAATACCTTCAATGCAATCAAAATCAAAATCCCAGCAGGCTTTTAAAAAATAAAAATTCACGTGCTGATTTAAAATATATACTTAAATGCAAAGGACCTAGTACAGCCAAAACAATATTTTTAAAAAAGAACAAAGTTGGAGAACTACCACTATCTGATTTCAAAACTTATTAAAAAGCTACTAATCTAGACAGTTATGGAATTCTTTTAAAGATAGATAAATAGATAGCTAGAACAGAGTAGATACTCTAGAAATATAGCCAAACATATAAAAATGACAGATTTTCATATTCCCAGGCTATGTCTGTAGTTTTCTGCTATGTCTGTAGTTTTCTGCTGCTACTTTGATCTCTGCCTCCATCACATGATGAAACCTGTCTCCTTCTCTGATTTCCACATCTTGTTTCTCCTCTGATTTCTACAGACTAACTACATCTATATTTCCTCTGTTTATAAGGACTCTAGTCATATGAGGCCCAATCTAGTTCAATTTGGCCACATCTAAATAGGATCTTCAAAGATCTTGTTCACAAATGAGTCCACAGGACCAGACATTACACCATGAACATGTCTTTGTGGGAAGTGTGATTCAATATACCACTCAAATGTTCATGAAAATGTTGAAGAACTGTAACTTCATACACTGTGGGTAGGGATGAAAAATGGTACCATCACTTTGGAGAACAGTTTGGCAATTCCTGAAAAAGTTAAACAAACATCTACCATATAATATAGCAATTCCACTTCTAGGTATTCAGTCAAGAGAAATGAAAACATATGTCCTTGCAAAAAATCTGGACACAAATGTTCTTTGAAGCTTTACTTTAATAGCCAAGAACTGGAGAACAACTCAAATGTCCATCTGCTGGTGAATGTATAAACATATATGGCATATCCTAATTATGGAATGTCACTCAGCAATAAGAATGAAATATCAGTACATACAACAATGTGAATGAATCTCAAAACTATCATGAAAATAAGTCAGACAAAAGACAGTGTACTAAATAATTCAATTTACATGAAATTTTCTATAAGGCAAATGACAGAGACAGAAAGCAGATCAGTAGTTGCCTGGGTGCAGGGCTAGTGTAAGAATGGGTCTGGCAGCAAGAGTCTGGAGGGAGTGATAACAGGAGCTCAAGGAAACTTTCAGGTGTGATGCTTATGTTCATTCTCTTGATTGTGCTGATTATTTCATGAAACTTATCAAATGTTATAATTATGTGCAGTTTGCTAAACGTCAATTACACCTCATTAAAGCCTGGGAAATAATGAATAAAATAAAATTATGAAGGACTCAGGAGCCCTCAAGAAGAAACTTCCAGTGGCCATATATGGGCAATGTGATCAGAAGCAAGAACAATAATGACAATGGATTGACACATATTGAAATACAAAAACCCAGTCCTCAAAATTATATTCATAAAACAAATAGCAAGAGGAAAAAAAAGACAATGTAAAGAAGTCAGTATTTAGCCTTTCTTTTCTTAGCAAACTGAATTTCAAGGTAACCAAATAGATAAATCTGAGTCTGAAACGTTATTTTCCATAGAAAGAAAAAATTCAGCCGATGACTATGGAAAGCATGACAGAATTTGAGAAACACCATTTTTCACCTCAATGAATTTAACTGTTTCAGGCAAATTTCTCTAGTGAATAAAACCATTAAATATAAGATCGATGGGTTCCTATTGGAATGACAGAAATGTTTATCGTAATGGATGATGGTGATAGTAGCACGACATTGTGAACTTAATTAGCAGCAATGAAATATATATCCAAATACAATTAAAAGGGGAAAGGTTAGATTGCATTTATGGTAAACGAATAAAATTTTTTTTAAAATCCAGGGAACAGTAGTACAGAAACAGTGAACCTTAAGTTAAACCATAGTCTTTAATTAATAGTACAATTATAAAAATGTGCTATCATCAATTGTAACAAATGTTCCACACCAATGCAAGGTATTGACGGGTGTATTTTATGCATGATTGTTCTATAAACCCACAAATTCTCTAACAAAGGGGGGAAAAAAAGACTGTTGGGAAACTTTGTAATGGGAGTTCGGGATATGACAGTCTGATCCTACAGTTCAATCTTTTTTTTAAAAAAAAGGAGTTATAGGGGATTGAACCCAAGACCTCATATATGTAAAGTAGGAGCTCAACCACTGAGCTACACCCACTCCCCATTACAATTCCATCTTAACATCACTAAAAGAGGGAAAATGAGATATTATATGCTAACTTTGTAATATAAGATGAAATATTCAACACTACTAATAAATATTCTAGGGGAAAAGAAATTGAACCTGAATCTACTCAAGATCTTATGCTACATTCTTCTTTACAGAAAATGTAGGAACATGCCTAAGGACACCATGAAGAAACAAAGAGGCCAAATCAGAAATTAGGGCGTTGTATAAATAACTGACCTAAACTCTTCAACAAGTAAGTGATATAAGAAAGGAAGGCTGCCATAGATTAAAAACACAAAAGACATAAAAAGCAAATGTAATCTATAGAGGTATTTTGGATCCTGATTTAAATAAGCAATTTTAAATGTGGCTGGATATTAGATGATAACAAGAAATTATTATTAACTTGTCAGTTACAAAAATGGCTTTGTGAGTATATAAGAAACTGTCCAGTTTTTGAAATATGTACCTCTAAAAATGTATAGATGGAATGACATGCAATTTAGAAGTTGATTTAAAATACTTGAGCTACAACCATATCAGAAAAGGAATGGATGAGGCAATTATTTTAATATTTGGATAACAACTACATCCAGGAATGGGTATAGAGGCTCATTATACTCTACTTTTGTATACCTTTTACATTCTTCATAGAAAATATTTTTAAATTACAGAATCAAAATCTTAAAAACGAAAGTATTCCTCCTGCCTCCTCTCAATTAAACTGGCTTTAGTACTTAATTGCTGTTTAGTCTTTATAACATTCTGTAACACTTCCTGCTCCTCAGCTCATTGAAATAGATCAAATCTGGTATTTTACTGAAAGCTGCTTAAACCACGCATGTTTTAAGAAGGCTGACAAGTGAGGATCAATTTGGCTTCATAGGGATTTGATTTGTCCATTTTATGAAGACTTCCATTTATTCCCGTGAAAAATAGAGAAAAGTATTCGGACTGTGTTAAATCTCTGTTTATTCAGTCATTGGTAAAATACGGCATTAGGGCCAAATAGATATTCTGGGTTTTTTCCCCATATAAGTTACAACCAATTTTCAAAATTTTGAACACAAACACCCTTTAGCATGATACTTAAACGGCCTCAGAATCCCCAAATTGCCACCCCAATTCTCATTTCACATTACTATAAATATAAAAGAAGATACTTTAGTTGCAATATAAAATAAATGTTGCACATTCAAATAAAAGCTCTAATAATCAATTCATATTCTTACCACACTATTCCTTCCCAATAAAGCAGAGGACAGGAAAATTCTAAGAGAATTTTCAAAAGAAATTCGACTCCTCTCTCTATATTTTTTCATAGTCTCATTTCATTAAATAGAATTACCTTTAGCATTCTTACCATTATCTTTGAACATAACATTTATTAAATTGTTACATAAATTTCAATCTCATAAACTCTATAAATATATCCCATATATCTAATATATGGGGAAATCTATAAGTATAACTTATAATTTTTCAAAAATTTTTTGGAATACATGCAATTCTTCAAATGAAGATATATTTCCTTTTCAATGAAGCAAAATCTTTAAAATTTAGGTGCACAAAAAATACTAAAACTGTAATTTGTTTTCAGGGAATCAGTGAAGAAAAGAGCAAATAGAATTATTAAGTTCAGTAGAAAATTACACTAGGGCATGATTTCTAGTCTCTAATTTCTAAAAAGTAAAAGTTTACTAATTAACTCTTAAATCCAAAAGCACAGAAGAAACGATTTTGTCTAATACATCTAGCTTTACTCCTATATGCAATTAAGAAAACCCCATTTTGGGCAGAACTGCCTTCATTTTTGGTAAATTATTCACAACTATTCAATTGCAATAATCTAAATATTTCTAACATTTAAAGGAACTAGAAAATTGTTGCTCCCTATAGAATTATAAAGATGAAGGATTATGTGTGTATGCTTTGCTTTTTCCTCCACCAATATTTCATTTGGCAAGCTACTCCAAGTGGAAATAAATAGCCCCAAGCTGAGGAAGGTAGGCCATTTTCAAGGCTTTCCTTCCAGTTTCATAAAATTCTGCCATAATGAGCTCTGGCACCAGGCTTCCTTAACCTTGCAGTTACGATATTATTTTTTATCATTCAAGAATGTTTCCATTTATTCCAATATTTGTGAAAATCAAGAGTCTTTCCTTTTCTTCCCCAGTAGAATTCAACAAATAAATATTGACTATCATGAGAATAATGAATATTTTTTGTGGAATATTTAATTTGTGCCAGACATATGCACAGCATGCTCACCTTACACAGTCCCAGATGAAATTGCAATCCTCATTTTAAGGTGGCTGAGAGTGGTTGCAAGAGTAGACCAGAGACACTTCATTGATGCAAACCAGAGACACTTCATTGATGCAAACACTGTTCAGACACTAATCTACTTGATTCTGAGCTTTTGGTCTCACCTAGGCCTTCATTTCCAGATTGCAGAAATTTTGTTAGTCCCTGGCAAAACAAATATAAAAAATAAACAGGCCCTGCTCCCTGCACATCCAGAAACAGGTAAACAGGTAAACATACCGGGAAACAGGTAAACAGAAAACCATACAGTACTGGCAAGTTTGAACCCACCCTTAGGTTCAATGTCCTCACCTAATGAATGGGAGTAAAGATATAACACAACTGTTGGGAAGATTCCATAAGGCAATGCATGGGAAACATCTTTTAGTTCTCTCGTGTTCCACGAGTCTGATAAAAGGAAGAGATTCAGGTCCAAGGAAAGAATTCTGAAGGCAAGTCAGTTTTTTTAAGTATTCAATGACTTTGATTTATGACCAAGTAAGTTTCAGTTGGAAGACTAAAATACGTCACATTCTTAATAAAAAGTCTAAAAAATGACTAGTACACAAAAAAGTCACTTGTAACAAAATTACTTTAATGACTTGTGGTAAATGTGCTCTTGAATGTTAAACTGTTTGGAGAGTAGAAAAGTGCTTTATTTTTACAAGGATCATTTGTTCTGAATTTGACAAAAACGATGAACATTTCATTCTGTTTTACTTTTAAATGGGTATTATTGTCTTTGTTATTTGACAATGTCAAGTAAAATGTCACACCAATCAGAAAAGCCCATTCATATTTAATAGGTAGACTGCAGAACAGCATGTACCTTTGACTGATTTATGGCTTGAAAATTCGACATAAACAATGTTGATATTTCCATTTTTACCAATTGTCAGCACAAGACATTTCACAACTGTTGTTTAAGCAAAACACAACTGTTCATTGCTATAAAAAACAGTAGCAAGTAACAGAATGTTGGCTTTAAAAAAAACCTGCCTATTTACTGAATATGGGTAGTTTTAACAGTAATATGTTTTAACCTTTAACTTGATAAACTTTATGTTCATTAATGATCAAAATATGCTGTTTGAATTTGAAGTTCTTGGAACAGAGGGTTAAGATTTGGAACATTTTGGGGGCAATGTTTACTAACTATATTTTTATTACTGAAACTGATAATTAGCATATGAACTTTATAAGTATAGATCCTAAATGCTCTTTCTTTGTCGGAGTCTTGCAAGAATATTCTCCTGAACTTCTTATTCTAAACTTCTTGATGTTGCTTGTTCTTATTTAAATGTTAATATGATCAGCAACTTTAATTGCATAGCACCTTTCTTATCAAACTCACTTCTAATTAAGTACTTCAAAAGAGAGGGCAAAATTTCAAAACATTTCCCAGCCATAATATTGCTGTAAATTATGCAAACAGATTTCAAATTCCCAGAGACAATTTTAGGAGGGAAAAACTGCTCTGATTCTCTCTTCTTTGGATTGATGTGTTGGGAATTGCAACTCTTTCTCTGTGTTGGGGTTGTGCTTTATGTGTTGTATGTGTGTATGTGTGTGGGTTTTGCTGATCAGTACAGGAATTCAGGAGGAAATGCATTACCCTTAAGTTACAGGGAACTTAGACAGATTTATGGGATGTATTTGTGTGCTCAAGCATATCAAGACCTGCATAAAAACCAGGGCATTCCTTAAACTCGAAATCATTTAGTAATCTCGCTTACATCCCATCACCTTATCAGGGAGAAACACCCCACCATCATCACTAAAACTTCAAAAGCCTATCATTTAAAACAAATCTGCAGGCAATTCTTTGCTTTTAATATCAGAGGCTTATTACATGTGCTCTAAATAGAGACACTAATAGGGAAATTTGAATTTTAAAAACCTTATGTTTAAATGCATATATACAATTGAAGCAAAGACTATTATACTTCTTTGGTTTTTTAATTGCAATCTCTATGGTTTTTATTGTTTGTTTTAAATCTGGTAAACCCAACAAACAGCAGTGTCAAACTAAATGTCAGACTAATACCTGGAAAGGTACAGCGATGGATTTGGTGAGGGCAAACTGATTAAACTAAGTCAGCTTAATTCAAAGCAGCAGGAGCAACAGATGTTGTTGCCTTTGTTTATTTTCCCTTGTTGCCAGATGGAAAAGGAGAAATAAATACTAGGACAGAGAAGAAAGCTGCTGAGTTGCGATTCTACTCCATCTTAGCTTGCTGCAACATTTCAACATTCAAAGTACTCTGGTGGTCTAAGCAAAGAGGTTTATTTTAGAGTAAACTTCCCATCCCTGGTGACATCTATCTTTTAGAAATGGAGGCAGTAAGATGGAAATGACCTACATAACCAAGCATTTTTTCTCATGCAAAATTGGGTAATTATAATGTTTTTTTTTCTCCCTCTGGGAAACCTTAAGGCAGATATGAAGTTATGCATATCCACGCTGGAGTGTATGTCTTTTGAAGGCAGGGATTCTATCTTGGTATCATTCTATTTTCAGCAACTTGCATTATTTTAGACAATAGATACTGTCGGATTTAACATGGTATCAGTTTTATTTTTCCAATATTATTGAAGAATTACTGTGCACCTACTTTATGCCAGTCATTTTCTTACTTCATTCTCTTTTTTTTATACTCCTGAAGTCATGTAATCAATAGGGAGTCCATTAATTTGGAATTCAATAACTATTGAAGAGATGGCATGTGCCAAGAAGCTTTAGGCATTGGAGACACAGTAGTAAACAAAACATTAAAAAATTTATCACTGCTCTCACACAAGTTTATATTACAAGCAATTAACAAAATAAATAAGTAAATAACATAGTGTGTTGGACTCCCCAGAAAGCCAAGTCTGAATCAAAGTGTAACTGCTGATTTGTCATTAAGAAGTATAGAACCAGGGCAGTGAGAGTAAAGGAAAAGTTTAGAGGAGGATGGGAGCCAATACACAGAGATGTGTTACTGAGCTGGCCACAGCTTCACAGTCTTTGTAATTTGGCTATGAGGGATAGCACTGGACTGAGTTTAAACAAAACTAGGAAGTCTTTCAGTGAGAGGAATATAAGGAAAGTTATCTGCCTTTTTTCAGGCTCCCTGTTGCTTTCAATTTCTCTTTAGGCAAATTTCACCCTGGGTCGGGGAGTAGGTTAAATCCACTGACAATACATCTGGACTACCTGGCCACTTGGGGCAGCTCCTGGGTAAGCCTGATCCCCCATCTCAGACATGGAACCCAAAGCAGAGTGAATCCTGCCCTGGGGATGTCAGTCTCACCAGCCGGAAAAAGTCCCATTTCCAAGATTACTCAGTGTTAATGCAGCAATCCACAGGTTGCCTCTTATCCTCTGATTCCAGAGAGGGAGCCATAGGCAGCCAAAGAGAAACAAAAATGAGACAAATGAGTTGAGATAGTCTAAGTGCTCTTGTGCCTTTGATTTCATTCCCTTGGGATCCAAATGATCCTTGCTATAACATCTTTCCTTTTGATTCGGTGAGCAACCTCAAAATCTTTACTCGATTCCTTTGTTTAAGAAGCTTAATGGACACAGGACATGATAAATATCATCAAAAATTATTAAACTGTACAGTCTAAATT
>JAQZBX010008598.1:26052-47904 GCA_029593785.1 Cabassous unicinctus | reverse complement strand
CTAAAAAGACAAAAAGAGAAATAAAAACAACATATGACATACATAAACCCAAAGAAAATATAGCTGATATAAGAAATTCCTTGAGAGTAATAACACTGAATGTTAATGGATTAAACTCACCCGTTAAGAGACACAGATTGTCAGAATGGATAAGGAAATATGACCCATCTATATGTTGTCTACAGGAAACCCACCTTAGCCCCATATACCTCCCCACCACAAACACCTTGCATTGTTGCAAAACATTTTTTAAAATTATGAAGGAATATCATCAAAATATTACTACTAACTATAGTCCATATCTTACATATGGTGTATTTTCCCCTAACCTACCCTATTATTTTTTTATTACAGAGGTTGTGACCTTACAAAACAATCATGCACATGAGTAGAATTCCCATACAACACCCCTTTACCAACACCAACATCATGGTGGGATATTTGTTACAGATTATGAGATAATATCATCAGACTATTACCACCAACCATGCTCCATAGTGTACATCTGGCAAGCTTTTTCCATAGTCCCCTATTATTAACACAGTGCATCTTTGGCATAAATGCTGACTATTACAGTATTGCTGTTAACCACAGTCCATAGGTCACACCAGTTGTATTTTTCCCTTTAAGCTAAGGTTTGTTTTTTTTTATGCAAGTAACTAGCAATTTTGAGCAACTGATATTTTGGATATATTTTATGACTCTTCACCTCACTTTTTCATAAATCCTCAGAATTTTCTCTTTACAAATAACTTTAGCAGAATAACCTCAAAACCCTCCCGCTGCAATGGCCCCTAGTCGTCTTGTGGAAGAGAACTTCATAAGGTTCTCCATGTGGAGAAGGTTCTCCATGTGGAGAAGGTTTTCCATGTGGCTGGAACCTCATAAGGTGATCCAATCCATTAAGGTTGGAAGTTAAATATGTGTATATTACCACAGCGATTTCCCTGAAGAGGTGAATGTCATACATGCAGGGGGGAAAAACTACTTTATAGTCTGAAATTGGAACTATAAAATCTTTTTTCATGTATCTAAGTGATACTCAAAATTATGAGGTTCCGTTAATGTTGCATCACAGTCCACCTTCTCCCTCTCCCGGTCCTGCTTATTTCTCGTCCCCTCCTGGTATTGACCCCGAGAAGCTTCCTGCATGCAGATCTCCATCTGGAAGCCTGCTTCCCAATTAACCCAGCCTGTCCCACTTACTGAACTTCCGAACACTGTGTTCATTAGGGGGTGAACACTGACAGATGAAGAAAGAAGGGAACGTGTGATTCAGCCGATCACGTGAAACTATTGACTCTTCACTCTTATATAAAAGCATCGCGATCTTTTTTCAAGCCTCACTTTCAAGGCTGTTATATCCATATTTTTGTCCAGGTGACCCCTAAGTTTTCACAAGACATTTTGAGTTCGAGGTTCAAAGGGCCATAGAAGATTCTAAATGGGTGTCATTTGAGTTGAGGATCTTTCAGAAACAATTTCTTGCTGCTCAGGTCTTTCAAGAATTTTATGATCAAAGAAGTAACTGAGATAGAAAAAGAGAAGTATCAGCTATCCCCCTAATTCAATTCAAACCAAATTTAGTGTGTGAGCAGAGATCTACTTAATTCGAGCAGCCTTCTTCTGGCTCTCTGGGAATCCTTTGCGGCTCTGCTGTTTTGTTCTCACTGGAGGCCTGAAAGGAGCCCAGAGCAGTCGCCACAGAGAAGACAGGGAAGGAGGGTTTTCACCCTGGCTCCACATGGCATAGACACAGTGAAGAACCAGACTCCTCAGCAGGAAGGCCTGAGGCTGCAGCCGAGCGTCAGTTCTGAGTGGCACAAGGAAGAAGGCAGAACAAGGAGCCAGGCTGATAACTGCGGGGCACGACATCGGACAGCATCAGCACCCGGCTCAAGCTAGCGACGCCCGTGGATGGTAACCTTTAAGGTCGCCTGCTGTATACGCAGCAAGGGCCAGAGTGCCCTGGCCCGAGGCACCTCTCAATCCTCCTCCTCTTCCTGCACCCATCGCCTCCCAAACTCACCCATTAAATGGCAGTGGGGACTGGCAGGTGAGAATGTGTTGGCAAAGGGGGCCACAAGGTCCCTTAAACGACCAGCGGAAGCCTAGCTCTCCCACGCACCGCATTCCAAGGCGTCCTGTGATCACACAATAACAGAACCCTCCCAGCACGGAGAAATGCAAATCACAGAGGTCAGGATGCCGGAATAAACATTGTTCTCCCTCTGCTGATGGAGTGGAAGCTTATTGACAGCAGGTCTATACAAAAATCCTGCAAAACCTTAACTTGCAACTTAAGTCTGTGTAGTTTTAGCTTGTAATGGGATGAAGCTCTGGAAAATGGAAAGCTAAGTTCTTGCCTCATTTGTAGCGTCCCCATGAGGTCCTGGCTCGACCAGAATGTAAGGCTTAGGGCCAAAGCTGATGTCTCACAATATAGAGTTGTAGGTTTTTTGTTTGTTGGGATTTTTAGCTGTGTCAGTTCAGGAAAGGAACTTCTAACCCTATTTTTTAGATATCACAGGTGAGCACAAAACATCTTAAGGTGTGACTAAAATTTTTCAAAATAAAATTGGTCTGACTTTTCTTCAATTTAGAAATACCTCAACAGGCTCTATGAGAGCTTAGTAAAAGGAGCTGCTCGGCACAAATCATGCCAGTACCCAAAGTCCCTTCCAGATTTTTCTGCCTGTAATTCTGGATTCCCAAAAGATTAGGAAATCACTGGCCAAAATTTCTACAAGCAGGGTCGATTGCTGGGCCCTGCCTTTGCCTCAGGGCTCAGTGTCTCCTAACTTAAATCAAGGAGGTTTCAACCTTTAACTCCCAGCTCACAGGTCTTACCAGACACATAGCAAACCCTGCCCCAAGCTTCCTGGAAGTTTTACTATTTATGAGCCTGGCCCCTCCTTCCCTTCGATGCCCTGATTAAAGAGCTTGCCCGGCCTGGCCGTTTCACCTGGAACATGAGAGGTGGCTCCGTTCCCGCGGCCAGGGCGGCGCGCCTGAGCCTGTCCTTCCTGGCCCTGCTCTCCTGGCCGGGCCGAGGTGCGGCAGCCAAGGAACTGAAGCTTGTGACCTTGGTAAGTGGACTTGCCTCTCAACACTGTGTGGAAAGGTCGGCCTGAAAACCGAGTGCCGGGCTTCGTTTCACCCTGGTGTTAGCTCCCAGAGACCAGACACAGCTCAAGCTCAGCCGAGCAAGCGCCTCGCAGTGAAGACCCAACAAGTCCTGACCAAACTTTGTTGCTTCCTCCCCTTCGCTTTGTTTACTTACTTAACAATGCCGCGGATGCAGGGGTCTCCTGCTGGGCTCCTTGTGACTGCCAGGAGGCAGGGCAGCCCCAGCCGCAGGTGTTTATGCCCTGGGGCTTAAACTGGCTTCTTCAGTTTAATGATTGTTAGCAAATCGGGGGGAAAAAGTCATTTTCTGAATTAAGTAGCCCCCTCTTCTTTTGTTCGACAGGAAACTGGAAAATATCTTTTGTTAACAGCTTCGAAGCATGAAAATGAAATCAAACTCAGGTTTTAGGATGACACTCTGCTCTATAGAATTGATTGACCATTAAAGTTATGTTTTCCCATCTCACATGTTGTGAAAAGAGGGGGGATGGCTAATTGATGGCGGAGGGAAACACAGTTTGAGAAAGGAAGGGGCTTTCCTCTTCACACATGAGTCCTAGCCTGAGTCCCTCTGTGTTCTTGGTTTCTGCCTGTATGTACCTATTTCTCCTTTTTGTCTGATACCGCCTCTGCCTCTCTCTGCCCCTCCCCTTGGCTTTCACAACCTCTCTTGCTGGCTTTGTCTTCCCCATATTTTTTATTCAATATAGTGAAAGTGGGCTGATAAGTAAGTACATTTTCTTTTTATAAGAATACTCAAAATTTATTCTTATAATCTGGAAGAAGGCCACGTCTTACTAAAAATTAAACACCAACTCTGTTTGACGTATTCAGAACTTCCATCTGTCCTCTCTATAGAACATCTCATGACCATGTTTATGTAAATCATGATTCTCAGTCCAGTAAATCTTTACCAGGTCATGAGTCAACAATGAGAGAGAGAGATCCAGAGAAACATGCCATCAATTTATTTACAAATAACTCATCAACTGCCAGGCTTCTATGCTGAAAAAAATGGTATAATGTTTTGTGCCTTCTGTAGTGACAGCCACGTGAGCTAAACTTTTACTTATATCCATGGATTCCTTGCCAACCTGTGCATGAGACGAGCAGGGAATCTGCAGAAGCTGCACTGCCAACACTGCACACCTGCGGAAAGCTGGCTACGCAGCATCTTAGAGCAAACTCTCAGTTAACTGCGCGTGGCAGATTCTCTCCTCCATGCTTTACCTGCAGCCCAAGCTAACTTTCCTTGGCCTTTAAGCTAGTTGTGGGTGACCTTTCCACATTCTCTGTTAACGTGTGTCCAGGGACCACGAGTTAATTCTTCCCTAAGCAAAACAAAATTACAAAGGCAAATCTCCTGGAACTGAAAAATTAACAAGTATCACTCAAAGCTCACAATAACTATTTTTCATGCCATGGCTTCCTTCCGTTATTAATAATAGGTAAGGTCAACTTCGTAAAACGTTCTTGACCCTTACAAAGCAACATCTATCTGAGGACTTAAGCCAGAAAATAATCATGTTCTTTTTATTGATTATAGAGAATAGTTGACTATAAAGTGTTAAATTATATACCCAGGGAAATCCTTAGCAAATTATTGGGAGAACCAGAATAAAAGCAAGTTTCCTCTGATTAAAGTGGTAATATTAATGATGATAATCAGTCATTAATTGAATGCTTACTATTTGCCAGGCACTGAGAGTTCAATCAATATGGATTATATCACATAATCCTCACAACAACCCTATAACGTAGGATTGCCCAAAACAAGGACACCTGGTTAAATTTGAATTTCAGATTAACAATGAATAATTTTTTAGTATCTTGGGCATCTGTATTTTTATTTTCTAAATTGGGCAAGCCTACTATAAGGTATAGGAACTATAGGTGAAGAAATGGAGGCACAAACTGAGGCCCATGGTCACACAGCCAGGATTCGAACCCAGGCTCTCTGACCCCAGAGGCTTCCCCTCATCGTTAGCCAGGCTTCCTGCTCACAGCAGTGGTGGGCCTCCCACCCAGCACAGGGGGCTGGCCCAGATCTCCCCAAGGAGGTCTGCTCTGCTGGGACGACTCAAACTAGCAGGGATCCAAGAGAAGTAAATCTTCCCCACTTCTGAAAAGCTGTCTGCGCGGGAAGAGCAGGAGACTATCCTTGGCTCTTGTCTCTCTCGTGGCATGAGCTTTTAAAACAGGTTCCCAAAGAACGTCCCACGGAACCGCAGTTTGATAAATTGTTAACAGGTGTAGTCTGGTGAGCTGTTAGCACGTTGCTGGGGGAAATGGTTTCAGTGGTCAGTCCGGCTTTAGGGACAGAGCATGGGGCTAAGCCGAGGGGAAAGCTCCCTTTACGCAGGCCTCCTCAGAGTCTTTGGTACGCTAATACACACGTGACTCTCAAGGAAAGGGTCTAGCAAATTGTTTCCCAAGCTTCAACTACAGAATCCACCTCCCGTTTTCTTCCCCAGAGCGTCCCACAGAAAACACTTAGTGAATTGTTATTTTTAACTTTACACTTGGAAAATGTTAAACATCTACAAAAATAGAGGAGTAAATATGCTGAATCACAATGTACCCATCAACCAGCTTCAATAATTATGGCCTTGTGGCCAATCTCGACTCACGGCCACCCATTCCCTCATGTACCCACTGCGTTATTTTGAAGCAATCCCATATGTCGTATCATTCTATCCATAATTAGGGAAGTACTATTTTAAAGCATTCTCTCTGCTGAACCAGGAGGAATGAACCACAAATTCAGGTGATCTCAGACAGAAAAATCCACCTCATTGCACTGGGGTGTTGCAATAGACGGTCTGCTGTCACAGGTGTGACCTCCTCTCATTCTTCATGGTTGACAGAGCAGAATTCCCACTGAGGTCACGGGATTTCCTGGATGGTGGTGGCCTCTAAATACTATGCGCGTTGGGAAGCACAGAATTGGAGAAGAAGGGATGGATTTCTTTAAAACACTGTACAGGCACACTCTCTGGGGATTGAACGTGATTATTAAGGCAGAGGAAGAAACCAGAACCACTCCGAGATCTCTGATTTGGGTCACTGGGAAGACGCTAATGCCTTGGAGACGGCATGCATACAAGGCAAAAACATCTGAAATTCTAAATAGGCATCTGAGGTACAAACACCAAAGAAATAGAATAGTGTGTCCTGCACAATACAGCAGAGCCCAGTGGCCAAGAGGGGAAGTCAAGAACCAGGCCGGCCCAGCCCCGAGGTGTGTGGCTTTGGATGAGCAACTTAGCAGATCTGTGTCTCAGAATCAGCAAAACAGGGATAATAGTGCCTTGTCGTGTTGTTGTGAGGCTTAAATGAATTAATACATAAAAAGTACGTATAAGCCCATTTAGTTAGTGCCCCAAATATTGTAACTATTATTAATTTACTCACACAATATCCCATTTGTGTTTTTTAAATAATGTTCACATAACCAGTTCATTAAAATGCTGAGATTTTCCTATTAGTTCCCTCTCTTCTCAAAAGGATGAAGTATTGACATGTCTTTTTTCTTTTAAGTTCAATCAGTTTTCTTCCCAGTTTTGGGCCCCAGACCCAATAAAAACACCTGGAGAAATGTGCATTCAAAATGGGACTCCAGGATTTTTCTAGATCTTACTTCAACCGGGCTTTGACTTACGGTTCCGTTGATTTGCTGAACCTTTGTTTCATGACTTTTGGTTTGAAAACGGCATAGGCTACTGGCTGCCCTTTTATCTGCCTTCATTTTCATTGTTCCTATTTGGACAAAGCCTTCACACTCAAGATGGACTTCTCAAGGCCTGTAAACCTTTATTTCCCACTTCTATTTAAATAAGACCTGCAATGATAGCTACTACATTGTAAACATCCACTCCATGTCAGGCTTTTTTATATTTCGACTCTCCAAAATTACCCCGTGAGGCACATAATGTTACCATGTATGAGAAATAAAAAGGGAGCTGGGACTTATCTTTGGTGTCCTGGGTGCTGGGGATGGGCTGGGGCACAAGAAGCAGCCATTTTTGGTGATGCATCCAGAACTTCTAGGTTGGCTCATAGAAGATGTGCCAGGTAAAACTCCCCTGGGAAACAAACCGGGGCGCTTGGCTCAGCTCACAGGCTGCCCTGCAACCTGTCCCTTGCTCTTCAGCCCCGTAACTGCCGGTGCTAAGGGGCCGCAGAGCTGCCTGGGACCTGTGGTTCTTTAGCTCTATTTGCTGGGGAGACCACCATTCAGCGGTAGTTCGTGCCGATCAGTGTGCTTATGCGAGTTTCTCCCCAGTTTTATACCGATGCCTTTGGCAGGTCTTCAGGGTGGTGAAACTGGTTGGGGAAATTGTATTTGGCATTGATGTGTTTGTTTCAGTTGGCCAGGCAGCCACTAGGAGCACTTGGCACCTTCAAAGTGTCCTAAATTCAAAGGAATGGTTAATTATTCCTCACACAGCAATGATCGACATGGGGAATGGATCGTCAGAGATTTTGGGGGTGTTTCTTGAGGAGAGGGCTTGTTTCCGTTTGCTCGCCGGGTAGCTGCTCTTTTTCCCCAAAAGCTGCAAACTTTGCCGGCAGTGAAGGGAGTGAACGGGGCTGGTTAATGCCGGGGCAGGACAGCAGCAGCGACAGACGTGCTAGTAGATCCCACAGTCTGAACGCATCCTGTGTGTTCAGTACCATGCTGATGTTTTACATATATGACACATTCTCTGGCTTTACCGAGAGGGAAACTGAGGCAGGCAGAAGTTAAGTCACTCTCCCAGGGTCACCAAGCTTTGCAGTGACAAAGACGCTTGACCCAATTGGTCTAACTGACCCAAAGGCCAGATCTCTTCTGACATGTTACGTAGCTACCACGTGATATAACCCACGGTAGTCACTCCTTCCCATCCCCTGTGTCATTCCTGGTCCCTGGATGAAAGTCTCGCGGGGCGCCTTCCATTCCTGTCTTCCTCGTGCGAGTGCAGGGTCCTTTCCAACCTGATTCCTTTCACAGCGGCCTCCATGCTTCCCTCTGAAGGGCCATTCATTTATAGGACTACTTTTTTTCTGCCCACATTATTTTACAGTTTAATACTCTTTACCAATAGATATGTTTCTCAGCTCCTAAAACAAGAAAAGAAAACAGGCTTTTATTCATGGCACAGTTTGTGTGTTGGGAGGTTTTCACTGCTGAGGGCACATCCCAGTGAAATACGGAGTGGAATTTAAAGTTAAGGACCAAGAGCTCTTCCCAGGTTTCCAGGATCATCCCGAAGTTTTACAGAGTGCCTTGAATTCCAAACATGAAAGTACAACGTGATGTTTTATTAGACCCCAATCTAGTTTGGGGCAGACTCACTGTCCTGGAAACAAAGTGAAAAATGGAGGGCCTCAAAGGGAGAGAAGGGAGCCTGAGGACGGGGGAACGGAGCTCACACAGCGCGCCTTGTTCATAAATAAGGGTAAAAAAGCAAGCCCTTGGCATGTTCCTGGGGAAATGGACCCAATCCAAGACTCAGCCATTCATTAAAGCAAACATCTTGTGTACATACTATGTGCCCAGCACTGTTTTAGGGATATAGCAGTGTACATGCCAGCAAGTATTCTGATTTCATGGGGGTCAGACACTTTAAAATAAAAAATAAATAAAATATCAGGGCAGACAATAAAACAGCCAGCTGCGATAGAGACTGAGGGGTGGCTTCACGCTGGGCGGCCAGGGGAAGCCCTCTGTGAAGGTTGCTTCTCCTCCGTGCCTCTGAACTTAGGGAGCGAGTATGCCAGCAGGAGAACTGGCAGCAGGCCGTTCCAGACAGAACATCACATGCAAAGGCCCTGAGGCAGAAACAAGCTTAACACATGGGTCAGAGCAGCAGGGCCAGCATGGCTAAGCACGCTTAGCAAGGGGAGACTATGGGTGAAGGCCTCCAATGGGCAGGCCCAGGTCAGCAGGGTCTCGTGGGCCCCTGCAAAGGGCAACGAGAAGTGACGTGACATCTGGGGAGCTGTGAGGGTACAGGAGAAACAAGACTGGCCGTGAATTGGTATTTGTTGGAGCCAGTGATGGGCTCATAGGGACTCATTATAAAAATCTCTACTTTTGCGTATGTTTAAAATTCCATAAAAGATTTGTAATGAAATGAAAGGACAGTGGATGGTGCTAAGCAGGCAAGTGACATGATCAAACTGATGTTTTTTGAAGCGCACTCTGGCTGCTTCGCAGGGAAGCACCTCTTCACTCTGGATGTGTGCACCAGTTCTCTCCGTCCTGTCCGACATTCCAGCCTGTTCAGGAGACTCCATGGGGCACGCTCGCTCACGGGATACCGTGCCACAGCTCTTCAGAAAGTGTGGCTTTGGAAGTGTGAGGAAGCAGCGGGCTGGCAGCCGCAGGAAGCAGGTCTGGGACGCTTGCGCCACCTCCTTGAGCCTCAGATTCTTACCTGTCCAGTGCGGCGGAGGGGCTAACCTGTCCTCACAGGGTGAGGACAGAGCAAGGCAGAGGGGAGCGGATGCTGCAAGCCAGGAGGCCCTTTTGTCTCGACTGTCTTCCCACTGCAGCTGCCGCTGGGCCTACAAATAGCAGTGCCACTGAGAGCAGTGAACTTGTAGGTTTCCGAAGGCGTTCTAGATCTCCTCCGAAGAACTGAAGGGGTTATGGACTTGGCCGAGCAGCAGTTACGGGCTGGCCCCGACACAGGCGGCGGATCCTGAGGGCTCCCGCTGCACGGTGAACCTCCAGCGGCCACGCGTGCTCGCACACGCACACACACGCACACAGCAGAGGGAAGTGACTTAAGTGTGTCCGTGCCCTCGCAGCACGTTGGAGCCGTTGCCTCGGAAGTTATTCCTGACCCACGAAGGCAGAGTGAGAAGGCCTGCCCAAGCCTCACGGTACGTTCCCGCGCTCTGCTCTTCAGAACATGCTCGTCGTGGAGGACCCCGGGTGGTCTGTCGGCTAGTGCGTAACCTAGGCTTTACTCTTCAAACACTGCACGTGACCGTCAGCATTTTCTTACACCAAGGTTTTGGTTTCTTCTGTTATGAAAATAAACCAACAAACTAACAACAACAACAAAACCTTCCGGTCTTGGAGTAAAAGAGCACGTCAGGCTAGTTTATAAAGCAGCCCCTGACCATCTGAGTTCAGCGGTGGACTCTGAAGCGTGTGCTGAGTCTAGAGAAGAGAGCCTGCTCTCTGCGGTTTGGCTCGGCTGCACCACTGACCCCGCGAGGCCTTGGGGAGGCTGCGCAGGCCAGTTTCCTCGTTTGTGAAATGGAGCCGGCGAGAGGACTGCCCACTACTGCCGTGTCCATCCGGCGTCTCCTGGCCCAACTCAGTGGCTCTCACCTGGGGGTGATTTTTGTCCCTCGGGAGGCATTTTTACAATGTCTGGAGACTCTTCAGTTGTCACAGCTGAGGATGCTATTGGCATCTAGTGGGTAGGGCACATCCTACAAGGCACAGGACAGCGTCCCACCGCAAAGAGCTATCTGGCCCTAAATGTCAAAAGTGCTGAGGTTGAGAAACCCTGGAAACTAAAAATGTGAGGTTTGTAATCTTCTGAAACCATGTAACAACTTTAGTTACTGTGGCAGTTTGATATTTATGAGTTCTAGAAAGGAGATATTGATTATTGGTAAACTGGTCTGTTCCTCTGGGTATGATACCCTTTGATTGTATTAATTTCAGAGGTTTCGCTTTCACTTGATTAAATTAAGATTAGGGCTTTGATTCAGCCACGTCAGTAGGACGTTGAATCCCTGCCCCCTTGGTGGGCAGACACTCGCACAGAAAACGACACGGCAGAGGAGAGAGTTTAGGGTTTTGGCACTGGAGCCCCGGGGGGAGAGCCAAGCCATTCGCCTGGCAGTTTACAGCTGGCCTTGTGTAGAGAGCAGAGCAGCTGAGCCCGGAGAGAAACAAGCCCCGGAAAGAGAGATGAGCCTACAGCTGAGGTCAGAAGAAGCTGGGACCACGGAGCCTCCAGAGGAAGAGGAAGAGGAAGGCTGAACCCTCACAGAGACCGGCAGCCGTCTTGCTCCAACACGTGGCAACAGACTGGTGAGGGAAGTCACTTACGCTCTATGGCCTTGTGACTGTGAGCTTCTACCCCAAATAACTACCCTTTATAAAAGCCAGCAGATTGCTGGTGCTTTGCATCAGCACCCCTTTGGCTGACTAATACAGTTACTCTGATCCAGGAAAGTATTCTGTACAATCATCTGGGACCTAGACAGTCTAACACAAATGCTTCAATTGTGGAAAGGGTTCAATAATTTCTGGGCATGACCAAGTCTCCCCAGGGACCACGAGTGAAGATGGAGCCCTTCTTCCCACCAGGAGTGGAGCATCCACGGCACTCTCCTTACCTGACCAGAGAGCTTTCTTGAGATGCCCTGCCCCTGGAGCCTGCTTCCTTCACCTGCTCTACTAAGGTCTGAATTTCTCACCATTTAGGGCACCAAAAATCAGTTTTCTTCAGACACCAGAGACACAACCCAGGTCTTAGAAGCCTCTCCCACTTTCCTGGAATTCCAGCTCTAAGGAGACTAAAGTTTGAGAATGTCCCTTATTCAGTGTCTCTGAACTGTTTTACAGGGTTTCAAAAGAGCAGCCTCTTGGCTTTCTTTTCTAACCAAACAAGCATCTTAGCCAGGTAGTACAAGTGATGGGCAGGAAATCTCAGGTAAGGCATATTAAAAATGTTTGCCAGCGTCCATGTGCTCTTCATGCACTTCTAGAGTGCTTTTTCCTTATTTTTTGCTTACAAAAGAGCTATGTGTTTGGTTTGGCACTCAGAAAGCATATTAAAATCAAAATACAAAGGTCTCAAAAATCCAAACTACTCTCCCCAAAGAGTAAAATGTGCAATCAAAATAACGACAGGCCTACAAATCCAAAAGCGTGTTCTTAAAGTATTGAGAATTAGCTTTTCCAGTCTCCTCATCCACAATTCCTTCACCCCAACCCCTAAAAGCTAACAAATCATTGACTCAAAGTGCTCAGCAAATTGTGTCTTTGCATTTAAAAGCCACCATTTTTATTATAAGTAAAACATTTTAAAGCTCTTTTTATTGTAACCATAATTAAGGATACTTCTCACCAGAGTTTGTCTGCAATAAAGAGATTTTGCTAAGTCTGCCTTCTTCCTTGCCCTAACTGATGTAAAAACCAGTGTCTAACCATCTTGATGCTTACACTACCTAAAACACAAGCAAAGCATTAGTGAGATTGAAACACTGGTTCTTAACCTTAGATTTATCTGGAGAGATTTTAAAAAGCCTGATGCCCTGGCCACATCCCAGACTAGGGCTGGGGCCCAGTCCTCAGAATTTTTAAAACTCCCCAGCTGCTTCCAGTAGGCAGCCAAGGCTGGGAGCCAGTGGTCTGAAAGAAAACCTTTTATGATGAGCAAAAGCAGAACAGCCAAGTGGAATTTACAGCATTACTGTCTCCCATCTCTTTTCAGGTTTTTCGGCATGGAGATAGAAGTCCAATAAAAACCTTTCCCAATGACCCCATTAAGGAATCCTCATGGCCACAAGGATTTGGCCAACTCACCCAGGTTGGTTGGATTTCCAGCTAAAGATTGTTGATGAGCCTCAAGGAGAAATGTGTATAGAATTATCTGTTTTATATTTTTTACCCTGTTGGTATTATTAAAGCCTAAGATTTGTGCAAGAAAAACAGAAGAATGTGAGTTTAGCAATGGTGAAGAGCGCCACGTGGTGCTGGCATGCCAAGCCCTGAGTTTCTGAGGTTTCACCTGAGAAAAAAAAATTATCTCGTAGTTAATCAATCAAATCAACAGGCCTGGGAAAATGTGATTCCTCTGGAAGTGCTAAAAACGGAATTCTAGTTCTTGTCAGCTGGATATATTGGGATTGAGCCTTTTTGATAAGGGTCAAGCACAGGGATTTCTACTTCCTGAAGAGCAGATAAGATGGTGAGGTGGGGGAAGAAGGCATCTGCTCCCTCCTCCTCGCCTGCCCCTTTGCTGATAACAGTAGACGCATCTTCTATTTGGAGCCACCAGACCAGGTGCTCTGCTTCTGTCCTGACCAACGGTTTAAATACATTAAGATATAAATGTTTAAATACATTAAGATAACATCACAAAATGTTTAGAGTTGGTGATCTCCAAAACTGATGGGTCTTCATCTTGGCTAAACATTGGAATTACCTGGAGAGCTTTAAAAGTGCTGATGCCTGCCCAAGAGCTTACTGAACTGATCTAGTGTGTGGCCTGGGCATTGGGATTTTCAGAAGAGCCTTGAGAGAACAGTTGATTCTCATGTGCAATGAAGGCTGAGTATTACTGCCTTCACTCCACCACAGTGTTTTCAGAGGTGGAAACTGAGCCAGGAGAAGTTATGTGAGGTCAGCATCTTCTGGCTCCCTGGTTAGAGTTCTTTCAACTGTAGCCAATGGGGCTTCTGGCTCTTTGAATAAGAAAAGGGTTACAAAATTCAGGTTTGCTTCTTAATACCTGTGTCTTTATAAGCCTCCTGTTCCCTTGATAAGCTTTTCCAGTAAGATAAGATTCTTCTGGACTATAGGATATGGATTCTTCTGCTGAGAGACCCTTGCCTTAGATTCTTCTAAAGCAGTGTTTCTCAAACTTCCATCTTCAAATAAGTCACTTGGAGAGCTGGTTAAAATGCAGATTGTGATTCAGTAGGTCTGAAGTAGGACCTGAGAGTCCTCAGCATCTCCCCAGAGATTTGGAATCTGCACTTTAACAAATGCCCCAGGTGACTCAGATGCTGGCAGCAGAGCACCACACGCTGAGAAACCTGTGTTGGAGTTTGTCTTTAACCCAGAGCCTCGTCAGAGCTGCAGGAGCGATGCGTGGTCACCGCGGCTGCGGCTCAATCCCTCTTCCTCCGTCGCTAACCATCTAGGATGGGTCGAGGAAGGAATGAGGTGTGTCAGTGTCTATGGGTTTCCTGGATGACCAGGTAGTTGAAGAAGCAGGTACTTTGGGTCTAATTGTTCTTACAGAAGACTTTCAAGGAAATTATTCTCTTGTTTATAGAGCAGTGGTTTTCAAACTTTAGCACCCACAGAATCACCTGGAGGGCTCCAAGCCCAGTGGGTCTGGTAGGGGCCCAAGAATTTACATTTCAAACAAGTTCCCAGGCGCTGATGTCCCTGACCTGGAGAAACAGGCTTTGTCGTGATGCAGATTGGAATTTGCAGTAATTTGCAGTAACTTGGCCTCTAGATACTTGCTCCACGGAAGGCGGTTCACCCAGCAGCAGCAGCGTCTGGGAGTTTATAAACAAACATCAGAGCACACCTCATTCCTTCCTCGTCCCATCCTAGATGGTTAGCGATGGAGGGAGAGGAATTAGCCGCAGCCAGGTGACCACGCATCTCCCTCTCGCTCCTGCAGCTCTGACGAGGCTCTGGGTTAAAGACAAACTTCAACACAAGTTTCTCAGAGCACGGTGCTCTACTGCCCGCATCTGAGTCACTTGGAGCAGTTGTTAAAATGCAGATTCCGGGGCCCCACCCCAGATCTCATGAGCAAAATCTCTGGGGAGATGCTGAGGACCCTGCATTTCAACAAGCACCCCCAGATAATTTTGCTTCTGTAGCAAAGCAAAGCCTAAGGACCTTGGAGCTAGTGCAGCCCGTCTCAGTGATTACTGTGCATCAGAACCACCTGGAGACCTTTTTAAAAACAGATTCAAAGATTGTGGTTTGTTAGGTCAAAGGTGGGGCCCAAGGATTTTATTCCAACAACCTTATAGTAATGCCAATACTGCTGGTCCACATAGACCAACTCTGAAAAGCAGGCTCTAATTTTTTTAATGAGCCAGGCCTAATAAACTCTGCAGATAATAAAATCACTGCACCCAGAGGTAGAAAGGGGCCTTAAGATTCTGCTAGTCAACCTTCTAGGTAGTGAAATTTTTCTACAAAATCCCCACCAAGTAGCCAATCAACACTTGTGAATGCTCTACCAACAAGGATCTTGCTACCACACCAGAGATGAACTATTTACTTAAATCATATCAGTCACCATTGACTAGGCACCTACTATGTACAGGGCTTCGCATTCAGTGCTAATGAAAATGAATGAGTTGTGGGTTTTTTTGTTTTTGTTTTTTTGGGAGTCCTGACTAAAGATTACAGCTGTCTTTTCTTGTTTTAATTTAAAGACGTACTGTATTGTGGGACTATTAAGCACAATTTGTTCGTTCTTCAGGTACAGTGAGGCGCGATGAGGCAAATTTCTGTGGTAATTTGATTCACAGAACCTACTTCAGTGATTTTCCTTATTTTTCGACAGCTCGGCATGAAGCAGCAGTATGAACTGGGAGAGCATATGAGGAAAAGATACAGGCAGTTCTTGAACGAGTCTTACAGGCATGACCAGGCAAGCTGGGGTACTACGAGGGGAACCTTGTCCCTTGAAAGAATCTAGTGCCATGCTGCACATAGAAAAGTGCCTGTTTCCCAAGGAACATTCACAAAACAGGTGTTTTTTTTTACAAATATATTCCTCTTAATACAATTATTTTGTTCCTAAATATTTATTAATATAATTAACTCCAAAGCTTTATGGAAAACTGATGAATAGCTTGGCAAGTAGCCACCACTAGCTGTTCTTTTGTCGATTCAGCTATTGGCTTGTGAGGTTGCCTTACATCATGGCACGCTCACGAAGTTGCCCTATCTGCAGCAGATATTATGATCAAAGATGCTAGTGTCTAATATTTTGGTGTGAGTTCCTGCCATTTCTCAAGTACCCCTTAGCTACATGAAAAAAGCCCACAGTTCCTCTCAGTTGGCTTCAGCTTTGATTTTCCTGATCTAGGTTTATATTCGAAGCACAGACATTGACCGGACTTTGATGAGTGCTATGACAAACCTCGCAGCACTGTTTCGCCCAGAGGGTGCCAGCATCTGGAATCCCAGCCTAAGCTGGCAGCCTGTCCCGGTGCACACCGTACCTGTTTCTGAAGATCGGGTCAGTATACTGGGCAAACCAAGAGACTCCACTTGGGCCTGGGAGGAGGAAGACGGGCTGCTCAGATCTGTGGATCTAGAACTCTGGACACTCTTTGGGCTGTGCATGCAGTCTTAATTCTTTCCTAAATCTAAAGTGCAAAGGAAAACGCAGGACATGGACAGTCCTAGGTAAGAGAGAGTAGGAGCCGAATTTCTCTTGGAACACTTACCGACTTTGTATTATCACTCTTTCCACTTTTGGCAATTTCTCCCTCTCCATCTTTACACTCACAGTCGGGTCTCTCAGTGTTCTGCCTGAACTTTCCAGCCTTTTTCTTCCCCTAGATTTTCTGAGTACCCCTCTACCCACTCACCACCCCTCCCCGATGAAAACCCCCATACCTCGGGAGTGGGAAAGAAGAAAGGGAGATTTCCTGCATAATTGGTGCCCAACACTTTACATGTGTCATCACGTTTACCCTTCACAACAACCTTGAATGAGTATTATTGTTTCCCTTCTGCAACCAGGGAAATAAGGGCCCAGAGGGGTTAAAGACTAAGCAAAAATGGCCCAAAGTTGCACAGCTGGTAAGCATCACTGCTGGGATTAGAATCAGCCCTACCTCATTCAAGAGCAATTTTCTTTCCGGTAAACCAGTGGTTCCCAAACTGCTATATATTAGCAGGAAGAAAGAGGGAAGAAAGAGGGAGAGATTCAGAAGCAACACCATCTACCTCTGGCTTCCAGCCACCTACCTACAAAAGCTCTGATGCCCAGGACTTATCTCATAACAGCTCTTCAGACTTTCTGAGATGGGACCCAGGCACCAATGTTTTTAAATAACTTCTCTACATGTTTCCAGTGGGCAGCCATGTTTGAGAACCAGTACCATAAATCAAGCTGCCTAAGTGAGACTGATTAAAAGAAACGCAAATTTCCCTATAAGTGGGACTGACCAAGAACTCAAACCTTTTCAGAGGAATTTGTATTTTTAAAATAGTAATAAATAAATCTAACCAAGCTCCCAGGTGTAGGACATAAGGCTTTGTGAAGGAAACCATTCGGGACAAGGAATCCTTAATTCCCCTGTAGTAACATCATGAATGTGACTGTCTCACCTCCATGGCTAGGCTTAGTGTGGCCACTGGACTTGGACCTTTGTCCAGTGACTTCAGTGATTGGCTACTAACTCTTTGCCCTCCCAATACTCCTAGAAATTTGACTTAATCACTGCATCAGCTGACTTAGGAATTTACCCTAAATGCTTTACAGAAACAACTCTACCCTGTCAATCTCACTCTAGGTTAATCTATTCCAACCAACTTCTTTGTCTGAAAAGACAGGATGGTTTATTTCTACCTCTTTCCTTCACAGAACTGGGAGTAAAGTATTATGTTTATTAGCATTCTAGGGAGGTTGTGAATATTTTTTTTCCAAAAGGGAAAAACAAAATCACTTTTACCACAGCCTTTTCTGCTGAGTTAAACACTGGATAACCACCAAATTTTTAGCCACTGTAGACCAGGGTAACAGTTTAACCCTTAATCCTGAAGATGATAATTAATTTACATAGTAAAGAGAATATGGGTGCTATTAGACAAGAGTGCAGCAGGAAGAAAGAGGGAGAGATTCAAAAGCAACACTATCTATCTCTGGCTTCCAGCCACCTACCCACAAAGGTGAAAAAACTGTTCTCTTACTTTAATTAAGAAATCTTATAAAATTAATCAGTCAATATGAGGCCATTCCCAGAGTTGCACTAAGTGCTTTAGAGAAATAGAAAAGAAGTATGAAGCCAAGTGTCTTCCCTCATTCATAATCCATTTGACAAAAGACGGTTAGTATGCATGGAACCTGTAAACAATACAAGATGGCGGCACTGATGTCACACTATGTCGAGGACAGATTAGAGCACAGAAATTGTTATACCTGAAAAGAAATGTGGGACTGAAAGGCAGTGTGATGTTATGTGAAGTTGGGAAACCTAGGTCTGAGAGCCAACTACCGCGTCAGATGCCTAACCTTGAGTGCCCTCCCCACACCTCAATTTCCTCTTCTGTCAAATGGGTATACTACCCACCTAACTTCCTCATAGGGATTTGTGAAAATCAAGTTGGTTATGAAATGGAAAAAAACATTGTAAACTAAAAAATGTCAGGCAAATGTTTAGATGATTATTCTATTTGCAACCTGACTAATTTTGTGGATGAAAACATTAAAACCAGTCCGAGAAGGTTAAGTAAGTAAGTAATGAACAGCCTTGTGCTTTTCCCTCAGCGATATGATTCCTCCCATGGGACAAGTTTGAAAGCTCTGCAAGATAATTTAGACATAAACCAATGGCCGTAACAGAGCCCTGTACACATTCTTCAGTATCATATGCACATGATGAAAGGTGGCACGAGGCATTTGTCTGCCAGTGGTTTGGAAGGAAGAGACTGGAACCTTGGAGAATAACTGTTGAAGCAATTCAAGAATGAGAAAATGAGGGCCTGAAATTAGGTGGTAAAAGACGTTAGAGGAAGGGAAGCAAAGTGAAACCAAGTGACATACAGAATCAGAAATGACAGGCAGGATGCAACTTTTAAAATGAGTGTTTTCTGAGTGCTTACCAGCATGCCAGGCTCTGCTCTAGGCATTGACCACAGAGCAATGAAAGAGACAGACAAAATCCCGGTTCTCATCAAGTTCATGTTGTAGAAGAGCTAGGTAGATGAGTTTTAAAAGTATACAAATAAAATAATTTTCGAAGATAATGGGCTCCCTGGAAGAAAAATGAGAACAAGATAATATGATAGCGGCTGGAGCAGAACGGCAAGAAGAGCCAGGGTGGAAGTCGGTGGGGAAGTGCTCAAAAAAAGGAACACTTTGTACAGAGACCCCCCAGCGTGGCTGGAGGCAGTGGGGAGGAGAGCGGAGCGGCTAATGTGCCAGCTCATACAGAAGCTGGGAGTGGATTTTCTTCCCCACTGAAGGCTTATGAACCAGAGATTGGCATGGTTTTGTTGATGCTTTGAAAAGATTAGTGTAAATAAATGGACTGGTGTTGCTGCTGTGTGGAGAATGGACTCTGGAAGGGTAGAATGGCAGAGTGGAGGCCCTGGCCAGATAGGAAGCTCCTGCCAGAGACAGCAAGGGCTTGAACTGGGATGTGGACCGTGACGATAAAGAAATGGGGTATATTTGGTATATATTTCAAAAGCAATTCGTCTATGAAGCAGGAAGATAAATGTCATGGGCAAAAGTAGAGCAATTACAAAGGAAATGGTTAAAAATGAAGTAGCATTCAGCTTAGCATATGTTAAACTTGAGGAAGAAGAGAAACATCCAAGCAGTGATATTCACCAAGGGGCTGGGAATACAGGACTGGACAAGGCCGGGAAGTATGAGACTTCTGGGAAGATGGCATCAGAGTAAGTAGGCGGTGCTCACACCTCTCAAAAACGATGGAGGAAGGACAAAAAGCTGCCCGAGGGAGCTGCTTTGGGGGTCTGCAGGTCATGAGAGCGCTGCACATCCTCCAGGAAGGTGAGGGACAGAGAAATGAAGAGGTTGAAATGAAAAGCCCCTGCAGCTGGGAGTGGCGCCCACCCCACCCGCAGGGTGAGCAGCCTGGGTGAAACCTGGGCCTCACCGCAGCCAGCTGAGAGGGGAGCGGACGGCAAAGGGCGGAGGGTGGTGTCTCTTTCGTGAGTTTTGCCAGCAGAGCTCGCTTTGAATCAGCTCTGGCCAGACCAGAATCACAGGCGAGGGGAGATTGGGAGAGAAACCTCCATGGAAAGATTCATCAAAGAGTGCCATCTGCTGGAAGACTGGGAAACTTCAGGAAGAAAACCCACTTTTTGGAGTCTTTTATGTCCCAAACCCCTTGGTTCAGATCTGCGCCCCATTAGGGAGTCCCTGGCCCTATTTTGATAACTTAAGCTGGGCAATTTTAAAGACTTAGAATAAATTAAACCAAAAATCAAAGAACTGTGAAACTAAACCACTAGGTGAGAGAGAAACTGAGTGTCAGAGTAAATACACCAACATAATCAGATGCCTAGATATTAGCAAAAAATTACAAACCATACTAAAAAACAGGAAGAGATGACTCAGCCAAAGGAACAAACCAAAAATCCTTGCAAGACACAGGATTCAAAACAACTAATCAATGGTAATCACACAAATCTCCTAAATCAATTCAAGAAGTTGAAGGGAAATATGGCTAAAGAGATAATGGATATTAAGAAGACACTGGGTGAGCATAAAGAACAATTTGAAAGTCCGAAAAGAAAAGTAACAGAGCTTATGGGAGTGAAAGACTCAATGGATGAGATTAAAAATACATCAAAGGCATATAACAGCAGACTTGAAATGGCCAAGGAATGAATACATGAATTCGAGACCAAGCATCTGAACTTGAAGAGACAGGAGAATAAACAGAGAAAAGAATGGGAAAAAATGAAACAGGGTCTCAGGGAATCGGATGACACCATGAAATGCTCAAACATGTGCATTATATGTGCCCCAGAAAGAGAAGAGAATGGAAAAGAGGCAGAAAGAATATTTGAGGAAATAATGATTGAAAATTTCCCAACCCTTATGAAAGACGAAAATATCAATATCCAAGAAGGACAACACAGCCCAAACAGAATAAACATGAGTAGACCTACCCCGAAACACCTACTATTGAGAAGACAAATACCAGAGATAAAGAGGACTCTGAAAGCAGCAAGAGAAAAGCAAAGAATCCCATACAAAGGAAGCTCAATAAGACTAAGTGCTGATCTCTCATCAGAAGCCAGGAGTATGCTGTATTTAAGGTACTGAAAAAGAAAAACTGCCAGCCAAGAATTCTGAATCTGGCAAAACTGTCCTTCAAAAATGAGTGTAAGTTTAAAGTCTTCACAGACAAACAAAAACAGAGTATGTTGCCAAAAGACCAGAATTACAAGAGATACTAAAAGGACTGCTGCAGCCTGAAAGGAAAAGACAAGGGCAAAAGACTTGGAGAAGAGGGTAGAATTGAAGATTATTAGGAAGGGTAGATTAAAGGGTAAAAAGATAGACAATAGTAAGATATGACAACAGAAAGCCAAAGGATAAAATGACGAAGTAAGTAACACCTTTACAGTAATAACATTAAATGTTAATGGATTGAACTCCCCAATTAAAAGACAGAGATTGACAGAATGGATGAAAAAATATGAGCCATCCATATGCTGTCTACAAGAGGCTCACCTTAGATGTAAGGACACAATCAGGTTGAAAGTGAAAGGTCTGAAAAAGATATTCCACACAAATAGTAACCAAAAAAGATCTGGAGTAGCAATACTAATATTGGACAAAATAGATTTTAAATGCAAAACTGTTAGATGAAGAAGGTCATTATATATTAATAAAAGAGGCAATTCAAGAAGAAATAACTGTATTAAATATTTATGTACCTAACCTGCATGCCCAAAGATACATGAGGCACACACTGACAAAACTGAAGGGAGAATAGAAGTCTCTACCCTAATAGTTGGAGACTTCAGTACACCACTCTCAGTATGGATAGAACATCTGGACAGAGGATCAGTAAGGAAACAGAGCTTGAATCATATGACAGATGAACTAGACCTTACATTTGTAAAGCATTATACCCCAAAACAGCAGGATATACATTCTTTTAAAGTGCCCATGGATGGTTGTGTGGGGTGTTTTTGGGGGTGTGGGCGGTGGGGAGCATGGGAATCCCTGTAGTTTCTGAGTAATATTTGGGTAATCTAGGCACCTTTATAAAATGTAT